>CAJHZI010000424.1:1515000-1692500 GCA_905160935.1 Enchytraeus crypticus
AACTCTATTGCGTGAAATGATTGAATCACTTAAATAAATAAATAGAAGTGGATTATTATTATTTATTATCTTTATTCCATCCATTCACTCCGGGAGGGGCGTCTTCGTCATATAAGCGATTACGCAGTTTGGGTCACGAAATTCTCCGAGGGTACCTGAAATCAAAACTAGAGAGGGTACAGCACTATAAGTTGCGTTTTATGTCATAGGCTAAAGGGTGTAAGACGCCCTTGCTCTCCGGAAGTACATGTCGCTAAAAATTCTGTAAAAAAACCGTTTTGTAGCTCTGCAGAGCTGTAGACAAGCGTTGAACATGAGTTCACGCGCAGGTCTTTCTTGGTTAAAGTTTGATGTCGATATTATGGCAGAGATTAAATAAGCAAGGTTATAACCGACGCATATTTAACAAGATCATAAAAAGAAACTTGATCTTCAATTATCAACAGTTAACGTAACTCCGACTACTAAGAAAGTCATTGTGTGTGTGTGTATTTTTATAATTCTGCTTTTTGGAGAGAATCGTTAATTTTTTCAGACATGAAATCTAACAGCGACTGGCACAAGTAAGGATACCACAGGAAGTAACATTCCACATTCCGGCTGGAGAAAGTGGCGATGTCTGTAAGATATTCCACCGCGGATCACTATGTGCGGGGTTCAAATCCTGAGCTCGCCCGTCACTAATATCGCTTTCGAGAGACGAAACTGACGTTTACATTAGCTTTTTCAGCTTTTTAACAACAAGACATTCAGAAGTTATCACTTCGGAGCTGAATAATGTGGCTTACAGTTAGAACAACCAGCGATACGTCACACCACGCCAATCTATTTCAGTCATTTCAATTTGATTGTATTAAATAGCGCATAAATTATTTATACTTATTATTAACTTTTTATAGCGCACTAGGATCAAGCGTTAGACGCAGATTCGTCTGTGGAGATATCCACGAGAAAATCACGCAAAATAGTCAACTAAGATCATACCTCAGTGATGTATACAAGGTTATTAATACATGCAAAACGATCAATAAATCCAACCCCACACAGTGAGGGATATTTAACTACTCGAGGTATTAAACGGCAACCGCATCTCAACAAAACATCTGGATAGTGGAATTAAAGGTACATAAATTTAGGTAAACAGGATAGTTGTCTCAGGGAATGACGCCCCTGCCCAGTAAATGTTAGTTGAAGCTGATGAAGGCACAGGGGCCCACCTCGTCAAAAGAAGAATCCCCTAAGAATAATAGTATAGTTATTCTACATTTAAAGATACACTCGTATGTGGACATAAAGAGACAAACGGAAGATAGAGATGAGTGAAGGCGTTATATACCTAGGACCATCCAGTAGGCAGAAGAGAGAGAGAGAAAGATTTAATTTATAATGCGAGAGACCGGTCAGCTCTCAGTATGAATGGTAGATAATATATTCCATCGTTGCAAGGCATTCCTGTAACGATGATGCCTGCCTCATCGTCATAGTACAGAATGCGTCACAAGATTAGAATCGACTCGTTCCAAGTGATGCATTCAGGATATTTAACTAACACTGAAGCTGCCAATCCATCCACAAATTTATTTTAATTAATTTGATTATGAAAATTAATTAATCATAATTAATTGATCATAATTAATTAATCTCGAAAACAACTTAATTAGAAATAGTAAAATTACCAGACTAAAACTGATTTAAACGCCGATGAAGACTCAGAATGCACAGATGCATCAAATACATTATGTAAGCATATTCACAGTATCTTACACTATACAGTTAATAGTTATCTATATAGAATGTTGAGAAAAATGGCTTGTTCGGTTTAAAATCATTTCTATCTTTCTTAATCCGTGAGTATCATTTTTAGATGAGCTTTCATTTCTTTTGAGTAAAGCTAAAGTAAAGTTTAATGTCAGTTTCCTGACTCTAAAGCCGGTCAATGAGATACAGTAAGCACAGAGTTAGAAATCAGCTGCTACAGATTCGATGAGGGACATCTAACCATCAAGCTACCAACGTAAGTAAATCAGTAGATACGAGGCATAAGTTCTTAGTCATACAAAACAAGTGCAAAACGATTAAGCACACCATCATAAGGTGGGACATTAAGAAAGTTCCACTAAGAGAAGTTTCTTGTAGTCAGTCAGTAAAATAGTCTTCAACAGAGGGTAAACTTAAAAATATAACAGTACAAACCTATATGCATTAAGTTCTAAGGTATCAACAAGTCTGCAATTAAAGTTTCAACGCTGATCACAATTAGTGTTACAGTTTTGAATCAAGCGATACAGTTATATAATTACTGTTTATAAAGGATCAGAATAAAGTTTCAATGTTTATAAAGAATTAGAATTGTGTAAGTATTAAGTGGTTCACAATTCAACATTCTACAAATGTCCAACGACAGCACACAGCAAGAACACAACGAGGTCGTCACTGGATCGAGAGGTTTGTGATCAAATCTCATTCCAAAAATTAGCTTCGTCATTCCTGAAACATAAATCAAACAGAAGGGCTAAAAGAAGCAAAACCATCTCCATATTCTACAACAATTACAAGGAATAAAACACGCAGTATACAATAAAATGCACATATTAACAGGTATCACAATGTCAATAACTATCATACATTATATAGCTGAGATGTCAAAATCTAAGAGATATTAACATGATCAGTGAGCAGAGTTTACAAGAAGAGTCTTGTAAAAGGATGCGTTTTAACAGTCTTTTCAAGTTATCAGGTTTACCAGAATATCTTATAAAAAGTGGAAGCTAATTCCACAATCGGGGACCTGCTGCAGGAAAAACTTGTCACCATACGAAACAGTTCGGCATTCAGCAAGATTTTTTGACTCAACGGATCACAGGTTTTTCCCTTCCGAACAAGCACTTAATGGTAAACAGTAGTCAACAAGATATGACGATGCTGAGTTGGTCAGGCTTTTGAACGTGGTCGCTCGGGATTTGAATTCGATGCGTTCTAGAATTTTAACCCAAGGAAGTGCTGCAACAAAGGTGCGGCAGAATGCGAGGGCATAGCAAGAAGAACTAATCTTGCAGCTTCATTCTGAATTATTTGCAATCTATCACGTACAGAGTTATTGCAGCTTAAGAAGAGGCTTTTACAGTAATTAAGCCTGAAAGAAATAAAGGCATGTACAAGAATTCATGTGGAAGAATCATACAAACATTGTCTAATGCAATTGAGGTTATATTAACTGCTTTGAGTTGGCTCTGTGAGCCAATGATAATTATTTGTTTTAGATGCATTACATAAATGTTTGTTAGCAGACATTCAATACTGAAGACCAGTAAAACAACTTTGTACCTTAAAAATAGCAGAGTCAACCTCATTTGAATTAAAATGTAAGTAACTCTGAGTAGGATCAGCATACATGTGATCAATTAGACCATTTCTCTCAATGATGTCAAGCACGTCGACAGTATATAGCAGAAATAAGATAGATCCAAGAACAGACCCCTTGACATGTCCCCATAAACTTGTAAAAGGATTTAAACTAGGGGTTTACCGGAATTAATTTTTTCAAATCCACCAAATCCAGAACCGGATTTCAAACACAAATCCGGTTGGAACCGGATTAGATTATGACCTAGTTATAAAGAATATGAAGCCAATGTTAACATCAGTTTCATCTTTCGAAAACGATATCAGTGACATGCGATCCCAGGATTTGAACCCCGCACATACTGATTTGCGGTTGGAAGTCGTCATCATCCATCATTAAGTAATTAACTAAGTCATCAGCGTTTGCTCAACCAATCATCATCATTGAACCATCATAGGTTTAAGCGTATGTTTAATCAATTTGTTCAAACATCATGTAGTCATAAAAAGGCTCATTAAAATCGTCATAGAATAATTAACTAGGTTATCAATATATGCTCAATCTATTTATAATCGTCAATCATTAACTAGGTTATCAATTTATGCTGAATCAGTCATCATTATTAAGTCATTTAATTTATTAGTATATCCGTATACGCTCCATCAAGTCATCGTTATGAAGCTATTAACTACCTCATTCAAATAATCATTGAATCATTAACTAAGTTATCAATATATACTCTATCAAAGTATCGCCATTATGATATCAACTAGGTTATTAGTGTATGCTTAATCAACAAATTATCATTAGGTTGTATGTTCTTTGTTCTGCTAAGAGGTAAATTCTGAGCAAATTTTGAAATATAAATTTACTTCTTTTTATATTAAATATGATTGCCAAATCCGTTATCAAATCCGGTAGGAGTTGGAAAAAATTTGCCAGAACCGGATTTGCCAAAAGTGCCGGAATCTGGTCAAACCGGAACCGGAATCCGGTACACTCCTAATTTAAACAGATTAACATCAGCAGCTACGCTTTTCAACAGACACTGTTATGCAATGGTCCTGACGTTATATGGATGATTAGTCATAGCTTGTTGAATGGAATTGTGGTACATGTCAGTTATCACAATTTTTGAAGCGTAGCTGCTGATGTTAATCTGTTTAAATTAGGGGTGTACCGGATTCCAGTTCCGGTTTGACCAGATTCCGTCACTTTTGGCAAATCCAGTTCTGGCAAATTTTTTCCAACTCCAACCGGATTTGATTGTGATAACTGACATGTACCACAATTCCATTCAACAAGCTATAACTAATCATCCATATAACGTCAGGACCATTGCCTAACAGTGTCTGTTGAACAAAGTTGCATAAACATTTTGTGGTGTATTTTCCATGAAGCAATCAATCACGTTTAAATATATTCTTAATGTATTTGTCACTTCATGTGAAAAAGTAATTTGGCAAACATGGCTTCATTTATATAATAAATACTTATATTTGTTTAATATATAATTTAATAGAAAATACAATAAAGAAATAGTCTAGAACATCATGATCATCATCAAACCTTGAATCCCAGTTTCATTAGGGTCAGGATACGAACAGACTGTCTCAAATCCTCTCTGTCCTACATTCCATCATCAATAAATAGTCTAGAACAATGACCAATAAATAAATGAATACTATTTCAATACGCTCACAGGGATAATTACCACCGTAGACCTCTCACTCACCTCGCAGTACTCTCTATCCACAGCGCTCATCTCAAACAACTCAACCTCTCGATGATGACGATGAAGATCGGCTCATCGACCTTCCACCCTTGTTGCTGCTCTTCCTCAATTCTAAAGAATCAGATTTTCTTTTTCCATTCGACGCTGAACGCTTTCCGCGACCTCTCGACTCGCTGCCGCTGCTGCTTCGCTGACGTCGACTCTTTGACCCACTACGATGACCTTTAGATGAGCTGCGTCTAGACCCATTGGCACGACCTCTAGATCGGCTGCGGCTATTGCGCCTGCGACGAACCCTCGAGAGACTACGAGACCCTCTGCGTCTCACAGGCGACCTGCTGTGATGTCTCCTCGGAGACCGGCTTCTTGGAGTGCGTCTCCTAGGTGATCGTCTCCGCGGCGACCTGCTGGAGCGTCGCCGTGGCGACCGGCTCCTTGACAACCGTCTCCGTGGCGACCTGCTCCTGCGTGGTCTCAGAGGAGATCTGCTGCGTCTCCGCGGCGATCTCCTATCTCGTCTCAAAGGAGATCTACGACGAAATGGTGACCTCAAACGCCTTGACCTCGGAGACCTTGACCTAGATTTCTTGCGAGCACTGGACAACCTATCCCGTCTGGGACTCTTGCTGCGGCTAGACGAGTGACTCTTCTTGCTAACGGCTGGACTAGCTCTTGAAGATCGTTGAGCTGAAGCAGATTTGCTCTTAGCTACAGATTCAGCTCTACTGTTGCTACTGCTACTACTGCTTGACCTAGACTTCTTGCCTTTGTCAGAACTGCTTGATCTAGATTTCTTGCCTTTATCAGAACTGCTTGACCTAGATTTCTGGCCTTTATCAGAACTGCTTGACCTAGATTTCTTGCCTTTATCAGAACTGCTTGACCTAGATTTCTTGCCTTTATCAGAACTGCTTGATCTAGACTTCTTACTATTTGCGGAACTGTTTGACCTAGATCTCCGAACACGAGTAGTATCAGCTGCTCTAGGATCATCGGATCTCATGCTGGCAGTAAATTCACTTGGCAACGGTATGCTGTCCAGTCCGTTCAGCCCACCATCGACTCTATGGCCACTGTCGGACACAGCATCATTACTGCTACTCTGATCATGCGGAATTGACCTTGAACTTGACTTTGACCTAGATTCTTTCCTCTCAACAGACGATTTCGATCTTCTACTGGACTTAGACGAGCTGCTTCTACTGCGAGACTTCTTAGCAGAAATCTTGCTATCATGGCTTGAGGAACTCGACCTTGAACTTGACCTTGTGGATCGCCTCGAAAGAGGCTTACGAGCAACAGATGACCCAGACGATGACCTTGTCCCACTTCTCTTCTTCTTAGAGTCAGTTTCTTCTTCATCAGAAGACTGCGACGAAATTGACATTGATTTAGCCCCCAAAGAGGATGACCTAGATCTGCTTCTCGTCGCAGCAGATCCAGCCAGAACTGGTTGATCTTCTAGTTTATCGTCTCTCAAACCGGCTTCACTGCCTGATCTAGACTTTGCTAGAAATTGATCCACATTTTGGACTTCTGAAGCCGATACAGAAAATGAATCTGGTGTAGGAATACAAGAGGGATCGAGATCAGTAGCAGCAGCAGTCGGGTGTTTATTGCTGCTGACACTCGTCACTGGTGTTACAACATCACACGAGGTAACGACTGGTCTAGCCTCTGCAGCACTCTCAGCCTCTTCCACAGCCTTATCCTTTAACTCCTGAGCACCAGACACAACATCAGCATCCGACTGAGCCTGAGAGATATTCTTATTCTCGTCGGCGGGGCAGGACATTTCAGTAGAATTAAAATTTTCAGCTTTATATCCTGCTACAGTTTTATCAAATGCTGCGGGTACATTTGCTACAGCAATAGCTGCTGTAGCTGCGGTAGAGGAGGCAGCAGCTGACTGATCAGCTGGCACAGCTGCTGCAGCACTACCATTGAATTTTCTTACGTCATTATCACTGCTGGCATCATCTTCTTCCATAGGCGGCTCCCACTTTCTTTTCTGCAAATAAAGAATCCAACAATAGCTATTAAAGTATTAAGATTATGTAATATAAGCATATTTTCATACAAAGTAAAGTTTATGGCATATTGCGTCCTTCCATTAAATGTGAGTAGAATTTTTTCATTAAATTACAATAATTAACAGCTAAAGTCTAAATACGCAAAGATTACAAGTTAGTAAATTTAAATATGTAAGTATATTGTATTGTATGCACTTGTAAAAATGCATCTCAGACAATAATTATAATTACTAGTCATGATGAGTTTAGCATCAATGAATTGCCTTAGAAAGCTAGTCATGTATGACTACTAAACAGGTAAGTTTTCATTTTACTGCGTTCAAGTTTTCATAGATGTTATCCAAGATGGTTTGGCAAGGAAACTAAATACAAGTCACATCAACACATTACACATGCAAAAATTACAATATACCTCACAAACCTCAATAACAGGAGCCTGCTTTTTTGACCCTTCTCCTCTCTTGCCAGACCTTGACCCAGATAATGACCCCTCACTATCGCTGCGCCTATGCGGGCTAGGTCGATTGCCCTCAGGTCTCGACTGTCTCGCTTTTTCCCTCGACCTTCTGTTAGCCTCTGCTGAAGATCGTCTCCTTATCTTACTGTGCGACCTTGATCGCCTGACCCTGTCACGTGACCTTGAACGTCTAACCCTGTCACGTGATCTAGAATGTCTGCTCTTGTCGGGTGACCTTGAATGTCTCATCTTGTCACGTGGCCTGCCCCTATCGCGCGACCCTGAATGCCTGACTCTACCGCGCGACCTTGTGCGTCTGCTTTTATCTTGCGACCTTGAACGTCTGGATCTGTCACGCGATCTTGAACGTGAGACACGCCTATGTCTATCTCCTGAGATGATACGACTGTCTCTATTCCTCCACCTCACCGGAGATCTCTTTCTGGATAATCGTCTTCTGCCAGCAGGATGAGATCCTGCACGTGACCTTGACCTTCTACGTGACCTCGACCTTGACCTAGATGTTGAACGCTCACCATCTGATCTTTTTGACCTTGAACCAGCAGCAGATCTCTTATAAGATCTTGAGCGACTACCGGCAGACTTTGATCCTGAGCGACCACTAGAATTTCTGCGTGCGTCCTGCAAATTTCTACCAGATCTCGGAGATCTTTGAGACAACCTACTAGTAGATCTTGAGCTGTCACGTGATGCTCTTCTCCCAGACTTTCGACTCTTCTTCCTCTCGTCGGTTCTTTGTCGTTCATCAGTCTTATCATTATGACGACGTAATTTTGAGTCATCCCCTCTTGATGCGCTTAAGTTGTTTGAGTCATCCCGTCCAGCAGATAAGGGCGATCTATCCTTTACCCGATCTCTCTCAGAAGATGAAGATGAGGCACTGCGCTTACTGCGTTGTTGAAAGTGACCTTCTTTCACCGTTCTTTCAGCGTCAAACGAACCTTCACGTACAAATTCGTTTGACTTACCTTCGTAGTTACGCTTTTCTGCACCATCGTCCCTTCTTCTACCCGAGTCAATATCAGAATTCTTCCCTTCTCGATTATTTTTCACCGAGATTTTCTTCCTGTTTCCATAATCAGCTGTTTTTAAGCTCTGTTGAGGTGATTTTCTCTCATTGTCAGAATTGTCACTGTCACTGGATTCATGCGGCTTCCTAGACGTTCTCTCAGCACTCTCTCTTCTACCGCTGACAGATATCCTCGAGCTTTGTTTGGTTGGTATTCCTTCAGAACTTCCACTGCCCCTCCTTCCTCTTTCATGCCTTACAGAAGTCTCTTTTCCACCAATCGACGCTTTAGAAGACGACTTTGAAAGTCTTTTCTCATCCACACTGCCGCTAGTTGATCTACGGCACTTTGATTTGTTCTTTCTACCCTCCTCTTCAGTCGACTGCTTCTTCACATCGTCTCCACCCAGAAATGACTTTGATTTTTGTTTTGTTGGTTTTGTTTCACCCTCAGAATCACTGTTACGAGACCGAAGCTGTCCAGATTTCTCGTCACGTCTGTCACGAGTCTCATAGCTTGCGTCTAATTTAGACTCGCACCTGCCGACAACGGTTGAAGCGCTGGCAACCGATGACAACCGCTTACCTCTCACACTCTGCACTACACCAGCGTCAGTCTCCAATCTCTCGTCACACGCGGTACGACCAGCCGTTACAACCTTTCTCCCACTGGACTCTCCCTCACTACGCGACGAGCTTCTGTCTCTAGATGACCGTTCTCCATCGCAACCCGCAGCACCGGTTGATTTCTTAACTTCTTGTTTTCTCTGATCAGTCTTAGTGCTAGCCCTAATACCAGCATCATCTTCATCATCACTACTCTCACCCTCATCATGCCTCCGAGCCTGTAGTTTAGATTGTTCTTTGCTCTTATCCAAATCAATAGACTTTCTATCACCTCTCCCCCCAGTGTCTCGCTGTTCTCTCCCCACCCTAGAATCACTCACAGTCTTACCGACCCCGCGACCCCCTCCCATAGAAATCCTTCTGCCACTCTCCTCATCCTCTCCCCTCTTACCGCTAATCATAGATTTTATGCCTCGGCCCCCGGACACAGTTCTCCTCTCAGCCTCGCTGTTTGTATCCGAACCAGTCTCTCCCTCTTCCAGTGAGGAACCTCTCTCAACTCTCTTTCTCCTCTGCTCTCTGTGTCTGGACTGATTGATCGACGAGTCCTCCTCCTCCTCCCTCTGCCTCCTGTTCATATACATACATTAGTATACTATCAAAATATTACTACATTACATCATATCTGTACATATATATATATATACATATGTATACAGATTAAAAAAGTTAAATAATAATAAACTAAATAAGACTCCATAGGATAGAGTGCAGGATGGTGATAAAGTGTTTTCAATAATTACAGATTGGGTTCGCTGTGAGAGAAAGACATTATATGTTTATTTCGACAACAACACCAGCGTACAGTCGCATACATACAACGTGTACAAAAAGAGAAATAAAAGTACAAGTTTACAACAAACATAACCAATGATGCAATTGATTAAAACAAGCCCAAAACTATTCAATTGGTCCCTAATGAGAGCATTGCTCTATCTAGCCAGTCGCTGAGATGGTATGGGAAAGTGCTTCTATCAGTATATTTTACCAGTTCTTTAATAAAAAATATTTATATAGGATACTAAAATAATATACATTTTTAGCCGTTTTTATGGAATCGGGTATACTATTCCATATTTGAACACTAGAAAAAATAATCTAGTTAAAAATTTTAAAATTAGAATGAAAATACAGATAGCAAGTTTTTGACAGTCTAGTCTCATACTCATGGTTAGCAGTTCTGCTCATATACATCAATATATTATCAATATATTATATCATTACACCACTACTATTACAGCTACTCTACTAGTTATAGCTAATCCATAAAGTTGGTACAAGTCTGGTTGATTGTTTGCAATAAACAGTACTGAATAGAGAAAGCAACTTGACATTAGGTAGAAATAAATTAAGATCGATTGCTTGTAATAAACAGTACAGAATAGAGAAAGCTACTTGACATTCGGCAGATATAAATGAAGATCGGTATATATATCGGTATATATATATATATATTTTTTCTTACCGGTCCTTTTTGTGTCTTTTCTCTTTACTATGTCTTGATTCAGCGTTTTCATCGTCAGACCTAAAAACAAACGAATAAATTATACGAACAAATTTTACTCTCTTTTGCTAATTCTGAACCATAAAATCTTTATCCTCTAATAAATATTGAACCAGGCTCTCTTTCTGGTGTTCTGTCAAGCCTCTGGTGTTTGGCAGGCCAAACATACATATTTTTTATTTATTCATTTATCACACACATTCCACATGAGCTACATGACAAATGTTCTACAATAGAAGAAAAAGCGTATGAACGGAAATAAAGGCCTTGGTGAGGCACTTACATATTCCGAGAGAATAAATCGTAGGAACCAAATTATATATGCATTAAAACATATATCAGATAAATCAAATAATTTACACTTATTCCATTGAGTCCCATAAAACAGTTGAGAGACAAATAAAGTTTAAAAATTACTGTGAATTATGTGTGAAGCTATACAATCAAAAGGTCCTTGAACATCACTACCAAAAATCACTTGAATTTAATTAGATTATTTAGAGTAATATAAAAACAACGGAATAACGCACTTAACTAAAAAATTGAACGAGAACAATAATAGGTTAAAACATAATGTCAAAGCACGTAGCAGTTTCTCATAAATTTGCTAAGATCAGTTTCGTTAAGCCTTTTCTTAAACGAATCTACAGAGGGAGCATTTACTGTGCTAGACGGTAGTTGGTTTCATATGCTTATACATCTATTTTTAAAGTGGTAACGCTCAGTGTTATATTCAAAGGGTTTAGCATAAAGAGTGACGCCATTGTTTCTTGTGATTCCACTTTTAAAAGTAAAAAATTCCTGAATAGGTAAATCAATCAACTGGTTCGTTATTTTATAATAGGAGATTAGGTCTGATTTAATTCGACGAAGTTCAGTGGTTCGACATCAAGTAATTTTAATCTATATGGGTAAGGATGCTCTTTTAGTCCAAAAAGTCGTTTAGTAAATCTTTTTTGCACTGATTCAATTAGGTCAATATCTTGCTTTCGATAAGGTGACCAAAGATTTGAACAGTACTCTAATATTGGGCGGACAAATACAGTGAAAGCTTTAAACAACAAGGTTTTATCTTTTGACTTGAAGGAATTTAGTATAATTGCCGCCTTTCTACATGCCTTATTATACAGGGACTGGATATGTGATGAAAGGGAAAGTTCCTGTGAAAATAGGATTCCTAAGTCAGTAACCTCATCTACTCTTAACAAGGAGACTGACCCTAGTTTGTAGTTATACTCTATTAGAGGACCTCTACTATTGCTGAAAGATATAACTTGGCATTTGTTGCCAGCAAGCTCCAATTGCCATTCTTTAGCCCAATGAAGGATATTATTTATATTTTGTTGAAGGGAATCACAGTCAGTAGGCAATTGTATACATGAAAAGAGTTTTGCATCATCTGCAAACAGATGATGGGTGTTAATATCGGGACAACTATCACACATGTAATTTATATAAATCAGAAACAGTATAGGTCCAAGAACGCTACCTTGAGGTACACCACTGCTTACAGGTGCCCAGTTGGAGTAGTGCTTGTTTAATTTTAATTTTCGAAATCTGTTAACTAAGAAAAATTTAAGCCATCTAAGAAGATTTCCTCCGATACCATATTTTTGCAGTTTAAAAAGCAATTTTGAGTGTTAATTGGCTGTTTGTGGATTTTCTAGGTAAGAAACCGAATTGCCTTTGATACATTAAGTGGTTTGATAATAAGTATGAGAGAATCTGATTTTTGATAATTCTTTCCATAATTTTACAAGCAATGGAGGTTAATGATATAGGGCGATAGATTTTTGGATCAGATTTATGGCCCTTTTAAAAAATGGGGACAATAATGGAATTTTTCCAAGCTGAGGGAATTTCACCAAAATGCATTGACTGCTTAAATAAAGAAGAAAGAGGTCTACATAAAACTGCTATGAGTTTTTGAGTTGATGGGAGACAGTCGAAACCTGGAGAGCTATTAGGTTTTGATTTTTTTATGCTTTCAAATACAGTCAACTCTGAGAAATGTATGTCATTTAGGGAAACATAATTTCCAGTATTTCTGGAGACTTCAAAATGGGGCATAGTTTTATTATCTTGTGTAAACACCGAACAGAAGTGGTTATTCAATATGGAGGCTTTTTCGCCATCTGAATATGCTAATAGACCATTAGAATTTGGTACTGATAGAGCTGGAATGTTTTCCTTTACAGAGGTTTTGTTTTTGACGTACAGATAGAAATTCTTAAGGGATTTACTTTTAATTAATTTGTTTCAATATTCACTTCATTCATAAATATTGCCTTTTTTAGTTCCCTTGAGTAACTTTTGAAGTAATTTTTATTTTTATTTGTGCGCAGAGATTTGAAGGATAGCCATGCCTTTAATTTTTTACTCATAAATCTTTTTATATGTTTTGATGGAAAAAACCATCCAAATGCATATTTTTTACGGCGAGCTTTTGACAATGGTCGTCCGAAGTATCTTTGTTTATTTTTTATTTAAAGGAATAAACAATTGAAAAAACCTATCTAAAGTGTTGCAAAAAGAAAACCAACATTCATCGATGTAGGAGCATTCGTAGAAAATGGATCTCCAGTCAAATGAAGATATAGAAATCTTCAGATCGGCCCAGTTTGCTTTTTGGTAGTCATTTGAAAAGTTAAAATTTTCGCCACTTTTATGAGGTGGGGATTTTGGAAGTGTTGTTTCAGGGGATAATTCGAGGACTATATCAAAGAGTAGAGTCAAATGATCGCTGCAGCCTATAGGTGCAGTAGATGAGATATTTGTAATCTGAGATGGATTATCAGCTAAGATTAAATCCAGAACGTTATGGTCTTGCATAGGAATAGTAACTAACTGTTCAAAACTGTTATTTGTAAAGCAACTAAGGAATTCAGTGTAAATTTTTTGATTATGGGAGGCCTTATTTTTCCAGTCCATTAACGGAAGATTGAAGTCACCCACTATGAAAATGGGGAGGTTTGTGTTAGTAATGTATTTAAGAGCTTCTATGGTTAGGAGACACATATCATTATCTTGAATCTTGTCGTAGGATTGTATTGCCTCTAGTCGTAGGATTGTACGATCTGAGGATCGGCGCGTTACTGGGGCCAAGCTCATGGCCACGTTTGGCTAGACGTTTCTGGTACTGCCTTTTACTTTCGTCCGGAGATAAGTGAGGATTGATGTGCTGATACATGCGCCGATACATAAGGGTCTTGGGAACGTCGGAGTTTCCTCGCCTGGTTACATAGGTGAGAGGCAACCTCTTCAGATGCGAGTCCTACTAGTAGGCGACGAGGTGGTTTGGAGGGATTGGGATGACCCAGTCGTTTAGTGAATAGGATGCGTGGTGTGAAGTTGAACTCAATGGCGCATAGCTCCAAGAAAGTTGTTTTATCTAGAGAGAAGTTGTTTGAGGAGATTTCTTTGATCCCGCTTACAAGAATGTTCTTCCTTCTATTAAGTGAAATATTAACTTCACTTGCAATGGTTTTCTTGACCTCGATTCAATTATTATCGCTTGATATATTGAGTGATCTGTCGGTTCTGACTGCCAAGTTTGCATTTTCATTGTCAACTATTCTGTGAGAGGATTCCTTTAGAGTTTCAATAGTAGATTTTACGGAGTCAAACTCCTGACTAATAGAAATAATTTGTTTATCCAATTCTGGTCCCTTGAGGAACTTAGATTTGAGTAGCGCTTTACAATCAGGCAGGTCCACCCTAGAAGACTGACTAGTTGCGGAAATGGTTTTGGAAGTCCAAGTGAGAAATGGTTATGCCACGGCATTTTAGGTGGGCGTTTTTGTTGCATAGGAAGCAAGTTTTATATATATATATATATATATATATATATATATATATATATATATTTATATATTTATATATATATATATATATATATATATATATATATATATATGTGTGTGTACATATATATATATATATATATATATATATATATATATGTGTATATTGTATATATGTGTATATATATATATATATATATATATATATCTATATAGATATATATATATATCTATATATATATATATATATATATATAGATATATATATATATATATATATATATACATGTATATATATAGATATTCATACTCAGAGTCAGCTTTCATGCTAAAAAAGAGCACTCCATAGATCAAGTTAATCTCTTCGCAAAAGATTTGAAATGTGATGTAAAGATATTAACGTTAAAATTATAGCATTTAAAACCTTTTGATATACAAATAATATATAATGCATCAGCAACAAACTAGTACACTAAATATCATAAAGTTTAAATCAACCGCTAAATAAAAAAGCAAAATGAAATAATTATGTAAAAAATCTGATTACTCAGCTGCATCAGAATTTAATACATCATAGATGGTAATTCGCTCGGTACAGAATCTTGTGTAAGACAGGGGAAACTGGACCGTCATCCAGCGGCTGTCTCGGAACTCGGTAAATCAAGTAGAGACATATGGAGGAATATGACCATGACCGCACAGGCCTGGAACAGGCACGGCACTTAGAGAAGAAGATGGTAATTCAAAGTAAATGAGACTGTATTTCAACGTAATGCAGACTGTAATTCAAATTTAGACAGTAATTTAATGTAATTTAGCACTGTAATTTATTGTCATTTAGCAATGTAATTTATATTTAAGCAAGTTGAACTTAGTCTTCCCCGTGTTGTGCTCGGATGTGGTTGGACCACTGCAGAATTGGGCAACTGCAAACAATGTGCCGCGTGTACGTAAGAGGCGACTAAAGGCAGGAGCTGAGGATGGCAAGAGGGGACCCACCTCACCATGAAATATTTTCCCCCAGGATTAAATGGTAATTAATCCACCAAACTGAGGAAGGCAACGGGAAACCACCTCAGAAGCCATATTTTCCCAAGCTATAGGTTACATAATTTATGGATGAGGCACAGACTGTGAAGGGATTAACTTGTTGATCTAAGGAGTGCTCTTATGGAGCGAGGAAACAGACTTTGAGTATGAATATGTACCTTGAACCTGCCACTTGGCAGTGCACTTAAGAAGAAGAAGAAGAGAACTTAGTCTTTAACATAGAATTTCTTAATTTAAGTCGTCATATGAACTAAGAACTAGACTCTCCACTCACTCTCCAATCTCTCTCAGGTCTCCACGTGATGCAAATCTCTCTCTCAAACTCCTCGACTGCTTCAACTTCTCTCCCAGATCATCTCTGTCGTCATGACGAAGCCTCCTCAACTGGTTGCCATGACGATGAAGCGACTCGTCGTCATGACGATGTTTCTTGTGCTTATGACGTTTCTTATCTCGTCTATCATCATCCTCATCATCATCTATCAGCCTGTCACCTTTAGTCCACCTACAATAAGGGGACAATTAATAAAGGTAGAAAAAATATCACAGAGACCATCATAGCGACAAACTATTCTTTACTCAAATGGTTGCAATGCAACATTAATATTATTATTATTATTATTAAAGTAACACTGTAAATCTAATGTTCACATAAGTTTCCTCACTCGAAAGCTATGTCAGTATTATTAGCAACGAAAGCCTATTAGCAGTGTCATGGCTAAAATCGGTCTTATAGACCGCAATACAGAAAAAGTTAAATAATAAACTAAATAAGATCAAATATTACTATATGAAGAAGTAAATAATAATGGTACATAAAGCAATTAGCATTAGATGATAGTACTATAAACTTAATAACAAATACTATAAGATTACATGCACAAAGTTCAAATTATAACAAACACATGACAGACATATTAAATAAATAAAGAACATATAGACAGATTTATCTCAGACAACAGATCTGTGATTACAGGTCAGTGGCACTCAATAAGTTACTGACATCTATAATAAAATACTAAATAATATTCATTTGCCCAATTAACTAGGCAACTAAGTACTAAGATCCAAACCAATGTCAGAAAAGGCATGGGACTGGTAAGAGCCTAGGCACCAGAAAATCCTCTAAAAGTTTCTAAAACGAATAGAAACAGAGGATTGACAGATCGTATGGTATGGGGCAGTGAGGAATGGAGAAGATCAATTCGTATCCCCACCCTGGTTACAGTAGGATTCAAGGGTAGATGATGATGCTGATGAGTATTTATACAACTACTACAGAATGCAGTTACCACGAGTGTGTGAGTACCTGGAGCTCTCTGCAGTTGGTTGATCAGAGCCTGTGCTGTTTTTACTGAGGGGTTTGAGCTTTTCTAGTTCTCGTCTCCAATGTGGCGGCGTGACACTGCGTGCTCTGTCACGTGACTGAGATCTGTAGCGCTACACGTAGACACATATACACAACATACACATAACATAGACAACATTACGTGCTCGGTCACATGACTGAGATCTGTAGCGCTACACGTAGACACATATGCACACATATACATAACATAGACAACATTGCGTGCTCTGTCACATGACTGAGATCTGTAGCGCTACATGTAGACACATATACACACATATACATAACATAGACAACATTGCGTGCTCTATCACATGACTGAGATCTGTAGCGCTACACGTAGACACATATACACACATATACATAACATAGACAACATTGCGTGCTCTATCACATGACTGAGATCTGTAGCGCTACACGTAGACACATATACATAACATAGACAACATTGCGTGCTCTATCACATGACTGAGATCTGTAGCGCTACACGTAGACACATATACACACATACACATAACATAGACAACATTACGTGCTCTATCACATGACTGAGATCTGTAGCGCTACACGTAGACACATATACACACATACACATAACATAGACAACATTGCGTGCTCTATCACATGAATGAGATCTGTAGCGCTACACGTAGACACATATAACAAACAAAAAACATAAGAATAATAATATAATAATATATAAGAATAATAATATAATAATAAAGGTTTAATGTCCGTTTCCTCATACAAGGATGATGTCAGGGACGTCCCCCCATCACATGTCACCACAAATCAATTCACTCCAAACGATCTGAAAAACATGCGCTGAAGAGAAATATATACATGAAACATATACATGAAACATATACTCACATACATGTACACATAATATTTAAGATGTGTGTAACATGCCTGCATTCCCATACTTGAAATTTCTTATATGACGCCATTCATATTCAACAAATCTATAACCTCCCCATTTTTAAAGGCATTAACACGAAGTTTGCCTAGGTTTGGCAGAATTGGCCGCTGGGCATTTCATGTAAATTTCGAGAACATCGGTCAACTCGTTACGACTTCAGTGTTTAAACAATTTGTGTTCTCAGTTATAAATGACACAGTGTAAATATGATTATATGATTCTTGCACACACACATAAAAGAAACATATAAATGTCATATATGGTAGATCATAGACTTCTAGATAATTAATATATAAAGCATCACGATAAATATAAAGGTATCCATGGGTAGATATACAAGTGCTACTATATAAACTATATTATTGTAGCACATCAATAACATAGTTCGACTTCGACTTCCGACTTCGCCACTAGACTCAAAAGTCGGTAAGATATTCGACTGCGGATCAGTAAGTGCGGGGTTCAGATCCTGGGCTCGCCCGTCACTGACATTGCTTTCGCGTGAGGAAACTGACATTATCCTTAGCTTTACCAGCTTTTTTACATCAGTGCATTGACAGAGCAGTTAATGGAGACTCACCACTGCGCCACGACCTTTGATCTTCCTCCCAGAGGTGGAGTAGAGGACCCTGGAGTAGGGCAGTCGCTGTGGACTGGGTCTCTCCGTTCTCCTAGGAGGCGGAGACTTCTTTCTGATTCATCAATCAATCAATCAATTATTCACTCCATATCTAGTTCAATCTATCAATCATTTAATTTTTGTGATCAATCCAATTCAATCAAGTCAATATTCAGCCAATCCAACAGTGAAAAAATAGCTGTCAATAGATAAATCAATCATATCAGTCAATTGTTTTTCTTTCATCAAGTCAATCAAAAAAGTTTATCAATTGATACAGCTATCAATCAAAAAAGTTTATCAATCGATACATCTATAAATCAATCATTCCATTAATATAAACAGTTAATCAATTCATTAATAAATAAGCCCAAAAATCAATGAATCAATCAATAAAGCACAATGGTAACGTCACAAACTCTTCTCTTACAACAACTTGTGCACCAATCTTTAGACAAACAGTTAACAACTAAGCCAATCAAATTTATTCGTGAAATGAATGAATCCAACTAATGATTATTTGTAAACAGCTTCCAGTAATAACGATCAGTTACAGTTGATATAATCCAGTATAGTTATTTACAGTACAGCTACAATAAAGTTAATTTAATACACAGACGACCAATGTAGCTAAACTTGCACTGCATCATACTGTAGAACTTTAATTGTTATTATTATTATAATTGTTAATATTATTATTATTATTATTATTATTATTATAGTACAGCACTAACTTGTCTGAAGACTCAGGCGGCTGATCTCTCGGTCTGCTGCCCCGCCTCAAGAAGTTATTCTTCGGTTCAGGGGGCAGGTCCTCAGTGCGAACTGTAGAGTAGAACTTCCCACCCTCCTCCTCTCCCTCACTCTTCTTCTCTCTCTCCTCACTCTCCTCATGCTTCGCCTTTTTCTTTCTCTTCTTATTCTTCTTCTTCTTCTTGTCAGACTTCTTCTTTAACTTCTTTTTCCTTTTCTTCTTCTTAGATTTCTCGTCACTCGATGACTCATCAGAATCTGATTCTGCTTCTGAGCTTGATGACGAGGAACTAGCTGAATCACTTTCAGCTTCTTCTTTCTGTTTCTCTGTAAAAAAAACAATAAGTAAAGCTCATGTAATTAAATATAAAGTTAATATATAAATAATGCATAATAAATACCCATAAATTAATTAATACACAACTAATGTCATATAAGTAATGCATAATAAATACACAGAATACCTGACAATGTGTGACATTAAAATAATTATAATTACTGTAACTGTAACCGTATTAGTACTTTTCTGGGCAAGCTAAAATACCAATTCTTGCCACCATAAGCCTAATTTTTTACCATCTTGCCTTGAATCTAGGACTTGCACTGTTTTTATCTCACTATCTCTTGTAGTGTGCATATACTCAGTCGTCATTGTGTGGTGTTTTGGCGAATGTTTGTACAGAGTCTGCAAGAGATGTCCCAGACATTTCCTTATGGCGAGGAACAGGACAATAACTTCTAATTGATTGATTGATTGAATTATCTCAAAGGTTATCACGAGTGGATACAGACCGAGCTTGTGTAGACGCTTCTTAGACTGAAGGATGAGTTCACCGCAGCCTGAGATCCTGACCTCCGTTAGAGGTCGACTGCTCTCGTTCGTCTTCTGTCTCTCTATCAGCTGAACCACATTGTACCCGTCCACTACGTGCCCAAACACCACGTGCAATCTACAATCAATCAATCAATCAATCAATCACGCCACATTGTATCCGTCCACGACGTGCCCAAACACCACATGCAAACTAAAATCAATCAATCAGCTGAAACTCAAAAAATTAATAAATCATTCTATCAATCAATAAACTGAACCACATGGTAACTGCTAAACATGCACAACACCATAAGTAAGCTACAATA
Organism: Enchytraeus crypticus; assembly: GCA_905160935.1. Lineage (NCBI taxonomy): Eukaryota > Metazoa > Annelida > Clitellata > Enchytraeida > Enchytraeidae > Enchytraeus > Enchytraeus crypticus. The sequence goes on from CAJHZI010000424.1 coordinate 1,535,365, forward strand.
CATTAATCCATTAATCCATCAACTGAAACATATTATATAAATACAACTTCACAATATGCTCAAACGCCACGCGTAATCTATAGATTCTATCTACTTATCAATCAACTATTTCTATCAGGCAGTATATACATTTTTCAATGAGTTAAAGATGCATAAAATAAAAAGTATAAAAACTGAGTAATGAAATATCTAAATTGACTCCAATATCAATTGTTAACTACAGTAGTAAAATTAGCTTCTCCAGCAATAACACAAATTTTTATTAATATGCATGTATTTTAATAATAAAATAATTCATTCTTAAATGTTTTAATAAATAGAAAGAAAAGCTGAATGGACAAACTGTAAGAGGAAGGATTGCTGAAAGATGTAACATAAGTCCTTAAAAGTGGACCTAAGAGGACTATGTCATAGACCTGCAGTTATGCAGTTAGAGCCTTGAGCAATAGTCAACAAAATCATCATAGCTTTAATAATACAATTTTTTGCTAAACAGAACGGAAGCTATAAATATCTCTTACCCATCGAGATGAGGAGCAGCTGTGGTGGTTCTGTTGACGTAGGAATCAGCGTAGGAATCAGCGCAGTAATCAGCGCAGTAATCAGAGCAGGAATCAGCACAGGAATCAGAGCAGTAATCAGAGCAGAAATCAGTGCAGGAATCAGCGCAGAAATCAGTGCAGGAATCAGAACAGGAATCAGCGCGTGGTCACAAGTGAGATACAACCAGCGAGTAGTGTGATCAACAACAAACAAACATTTCAATGATTAGCATTAAAAAGCCAGTAAAGCTAAGGTTAACGTCACTTTCCTTACTCAAAAGCGATGTCAGTGACGGGCGAGCCCAGGATTTGAACCCCGCATATACTGATCCGCAGTCGTGTATCTTACTGACATTAGCATATATGTCTCTAAAATATCACGTTAAATTGTAGGTATATATTTTCATTGTCACAGCATTATTGTAAGCTCTATAAAGAGCACTCAATTCACTGAAAATGTTGCCTCACTACAAAGACTTTATTCAACTTTATTATGAATTCAACTTTAATATGTCTTTTTCATTTACAAAGTAATTCTACATGTAGATATAGTACAAAGAGTATAGGATAAAGTGAACACAAAACACATCCAAAACTATCATATCAGACTCTAAGAAAGTGTGCTTAGAAACTATCAGCATAATAAATTATCAGTAAAGAGTATGCAGCTTTTAATAACTTAACTGTTTCATCATAATCGTCTTTCATCATACGCAGAAATTCCTCTCCTAGACGCTCCACAAATCCTAAAGTTATTGAGATCTCGCTAGGGGATTATTTTTTTTGCCCCAGTCTGTATTTAACGGCATCGTAAAAATTAGTGAACTCAAAAGAACTGCCACGTGGATAATTAGCAGATAAAGAACTTACATAAAGAACTGAGATCCATTCGTGTCCTTGCCTCTGTTAGCCATGGACAGCAGTCCTGCTTTGTCATGCTTCAGTATAAAGTTCTCGTCTAAAAGTTATAGCAACGCACACGAATATAACTTAATTAATAATCCTAAACGCAAATCTTTAACAATAATAGCACATACAGAACACAACATAATAATAATAACACACATTATAGCGAAATGATCAACTACGTTGATATCTCTCTTAGCGCACTACCTACTGGCAGGTCCATGGTACATAACGACTCCACTCTTCTCTGTCTTCCGCCTTCCTCTTCATTTCCATATATGAGTGGGTCTTTAAATCATCTAACATACCTAATCTCGGCCTGCCCCTGCCTCTTTTTACTTCCATTCTACCTTCTATGACCTCTTTTAATAGACCTTCCCCCCTTAGAATGTGTCCTATCCATCTCTTCTTTCTATTTCTTAATACATTTATCACCTGTCTATCTGTGCCAACTCTCTCCAGGACTTCCTCATTTGTAACCTTGTGAGTCCAGCTAATCCTCTCCATTCTTCTCCAAATCCATATTTCCAATGTCTCCAGTTTCCCAATATCTTCCTTCCTTAAGGTCCATGTTTCACATCCATACAATAGCTTGGTCCAAAACAAAGTTTTCACTATCTTTATCTTTGTGTATTTCTTTAGACTTTTTGTTAATAGTTCTTTTCTACTACCAAAGGCCGCTTTTGCTTGTGCAATCCTACTGCATATTTCTGTCTCACATTTCCCATCATCGGTTATAGTATGACCCAAATATTTGAAACTCCTTACCTGTTCCAATTTCGTACCATTTATTGTGATATTAACTTCACCTTTATTATTGGACACTCTCATAACCTTGTCTTTTTTATATTAATCTTCATGCCATATCTTAGGGCCGTATCATTCAGCCTATCCATTATCTTCTGCAATCCAATCTCGCTGCCCGCTACCATTCCTTGGTCATCTGCAAATTGTACATCTTGTAACAAATTCCCTCCTACTTTTATTCCTTCTTCCAAGTCTTCCATGGCTTCCTCCATCATTGCCTCAGCGTAAATGTTAAACAGCAGCGGCGAAATGCTACAACCTTGTCTTACTCCACGTCCTATTTCACCTTCTTCTGAGTATTCTTGTTGGATTTTGATTACTGCTCTTTGATTCATGTACAAGTTCAAAATTAGTCTTCTATCTCTCCAGTCAATTCCTATTCTTTTTAAGATATTCATCATCGTTATCCAATCAATCCTGTCAAAGGCCTTCTCGAAGTCTACAAAGCATACAAAAACGTCTTTTTCATATTCTAAGCTTCTTTCGCAAAGAACCCTCATTACTCCTATTGCTTCTCTTGTGCCGCATCCATTCCTAAAACCAAATTATGTCTTGCTCAGTATCATCTCTGCTTTCGACTGAATGCCATTAGTTACTATCTTTAATAAGATCTTCGATGCATGAGGTATTAAGCTGATTGTTCTGTAATCCGAACACTCCACAGCATTGGCTTTTTTGGGAATTGGAATCATTACTGACTTGGTATAGTCGTCTGGCCAAATACCTGTACTGTATACTTCCATACATACCTCCATTAACTTTGGGAGTGTTTCTCCTTCCAACATTTTCAAGAATTCTGCTGGGATTTCTTCTATTCCGGCTGCCTTCCCCTTCTTCATACTGTTAATTGCAGAATAAATTTTCTCCTTCATTAAATCGGGGTCCCTTTTATCGTCTTCCATGATATTCTCTTCTTCTATTTTAAAATCCTCTTGAACTGGTTTCCCAGCCTTATCATACAATTCCTCCACATATTCTCTCCATCTTTCTTTTACTTCTTCCAGCTCTGTCTTCAATTTCCCATCTTACCCATTATACAAATGTTCTTTGCATCTCCTTTCTTTTTTCTTATCGGTTCTTGTTAATATAATGACTTCCTGGTATAATAGATCCGACCTCCCTCTTCTATCATACTCTGCTAAATCATCACACTTTTCACTCCACCAATGATCTTTTGCTTTGTCTGTAATTCTTATAAGTTCACTGTTTAAGCTTCTATATTTCCTTCGGCCATGACTGGTGTCAATTTTCCATTTCTTCCTTTCATCCATTTTGTCTAGCATCTCGCTTGTGATCCAAGGTTTTTTAGCTGTATTTGCTCTAAGAAAGCTATAAACTTCTTTTGCACCTATTTTAATAGCTTCCTTTAGCTGGCACCATCTTTCATTTACCCCTGTCCTTTCATAGTCCTTCATTCTTCATACGTTGATATCTATCACTTTTAATATCACATGTCAAATCTGTTAGGCAATTTTGTCCATTTTACGTGTAACCAGTCCAGTGAATGCCCGAGATTTTACTCTCAGATCAGTGCGGCCGGGAATAGACCCACGAGAGTTCAATTCACCTCAATGTCTGTCATTAAAACTTCATGACATTATCTACACCTCTAACCATTGCGCTATTGAGACATTCTATTCATTGTGCTATTGAGACAAAAAAATGTCTCTGCATATGATTTCAGGTAAATACATGATGTTTAGTTAATTATAATTTGCTGATTTATTAGATAGCAGTATGTAGGCATAATTGTGAATAAGTTAAGTACAATGGGCACCAATGCAATATATATCAAATAATCAAGTAAAATCAATTGTTAAATGAAATCATAACCATTGGTAGATAGATTGGCTTTAATACTAGAGATTGTAATAACAATGACATAAAAGAAACTCTATCATTTTTTATCACACAGAAAGGATCTCGAATGACTTCACATGGATATAAAGAGTATAGTATAGCACAATCAGACGCCAGTAGTTCTTGAAAATAGATTTACAAGAATAGACCCATTCAATTAATATACTACCTTTAAATACTCCTCCGTAAATAGATTCGCCACCAGATCCATTACCTACAAGAAAAACCAATAAACGTTCAACAATGACAATTACCTACAAGGAAAACCTTTAACCATTTAAGAAACAACTTTAATCACTTGCTAATAAAATAATTAATTATAATATTTTGCGAAGAATGCCAGTACGTAGTACATGCATAAGCACAAAAAAGTGAGGAGTTAGAAAAGATCGTGGCAATCTTTATAAATTATTTTCAAATTAAGGTTTGTTGAGAAAAAACTACATAATATTTCAATGGGGTAGTCTGATAACTTTAGAAGAAACTCTCCGCAGAAGATTTTCGTGGTCTAAGCGGACTGAGCACTGCATTACTAGTAATAATTGCTTTATACATCATGATCTTTTAAGCACTAATTAAGTAATGCGTTCTTACAACAAATCCTTTAGCCAATCAGTTACACCAAATTGCAGTTCATAAATAGTCAGATGCTGTCAATTTTATACCTTTTGCTTTGTGCAAACAAATTTGTAAAAGAGTAACAGACCATGAGTTTATTTATTGAAAACTCGACTAACTACTTAACGACTAACTACTTAACGACTAACTACTTAGCGAGTAACTACTTACTAAGTAACTACTTCGCAAGTAACAACTTATGAGGAGTTTTAAGTTTCCGATTATTAGTTATGGAAAGGATTTTTACTGCCACTACAACTTAATATTTGCTTTTGTGTTTTATGAACTCTTTTCAACTCTTAACTTCAAAATGGGTCCATAACATTATCTTCTAAGAGCTCTAAGTTTATGAGCTCAGCTATTGGCTAGAGCAACCAGGGTGGTTAAATCTTGGAGGTCAAGCAAAAAGCTAGCTCATTCAAACGAGCCCAATTTCAAACAATGAAGGCTGCCGCATTTAACAAGGCGGTAGAGCCTTAACAGGTTGAATTTGAGATGTAAAGTCAGCCGGTTAATATGCGGACTATATCAAGTCCAGAAGTGTTCATAAGCTCAAAAAGTGACCATTTCCTCGATAAACCCGTTAGTAGCTATTTATTGGTCTGTTGTAAAATTGGCAATTAGCGAGTAATTACTTAACAAGTTACTACTTGGCGAGTAGCTACTTAGCCAGTAATAGGAAAGCTCACCGTGCACAAAGTCGCCGGCTTGTATCATGAAGTCCCTGACAACACGATGGAACGGAGTGCCCTTGTAGTGCAGCCGTCTCTCTGTCACTTTCCCAAAACCTTTCTCACCTGGAAAAGAACAATCATCATCATCATCTTCCCCTGAATTCCTGTTTAACTTAAGTTGCGATTAGAAGATTTTGTAGCAATTTCTAGAGCCTAGGCGCTCACCAACCAAATGCCCCTTCTGTCCTTGTATAGCAAGGAAAACGTTCATATGATAGGAAATATGGCAAAAGTTCTAATCAGTTACAAACAAGCAAAACTTAACAATCCTAGTATCGTGATGTAATCCTGACTGAATCAAAATCAAAATCGATTCAACTTTGCATTATACCTAACCAAATGAAAAGCAAAATGAATTTTAAAAATGAATGAATGGTTTCTAACTTCAAATATGTATATGTTGCTAACAGTAGAAAATTATTTCAACTGCAAACAACGAAAACACGCTAACAATGCATGCACACACCGTGCTTACAAGCCTCAGAATTTGATTCAGACGTTAAATACCAACGATTATTGAAACATTATAATACGAATTTGAATATTCTATTTTGAATATTCTTTAAATATCATGTAATAAAAACTGGACGAGGAATAAAGAATACAAAATGACCTTAAAAGCTTTTCAAATATGCACACCGTACTGTGTCTAAATTAAAATCAAAATATGTTGCTGTTCTAAGAGTTTAATATTTAGTTTTTATTAATTTTACAAAATCTCCAGATCTATGTCATGACAAGTTATTATAATGTTTTTACAATTTTCAGTTAATTTAAAAGAATGTTTATTCATGAATGTAATCAACAGCTAATGCACCATCATGAATTACTTTATTATATCTATAAAATCATATATATAATCATTTTATACATTATCGTATATATTATCTGATCTTCTTATATATATATTATATAATCATCTTTATTATATATTATCCAGGGCTCGCCCGTCACTGGCATAGTTTTCGAGTGAGGAAACTGACGTTAACCATTGCTTTAGCTTTAGAAATGCTCTAGCGACTCAAGAAATATTCATCCAATGTATGCTTAGAATAATTTCAATGCACATAATCAAAAACAAGAAAAATAAAAACAGCTCATAAACAGATATATAAAGTTACATAATCAGAGAGAATACCAACGACACTAACCGGTACATAGAGCTCTGAAATTGTCGCACGTTTTAGGACATACGTCAGCAAAGAGTTCAATAATAATCCGTCCAACTACAAATCAAAATATTAAATATAAAACATTTAATTTCTGCATAACTAAAGTATTATTAAGTTAGTAAAGGATTTTTAATAATATTTTCAGGTAGGCTCAGAACAGCAAACAAGTTTCTGATAGCTAAATCTTTCACTCTGCTTGAAGCCCAATTTTACATAATAGATAAACCACCATTTACAGAATAGTCACAATTCTGTGTTATGTAAATTATATCGCTTATCACATTTATGTTTTATCACATTGCTCAAAAAATTTAGAACTGTTTAAAAATGCCAATAGTTAAAATTTCAAGAAATAAAAGTAAAAAACCACTAGATTAAAACCTATATTATTTTATCTAATTATAAATGCATAATCAAATTATGCATACATGTTATCTATGCAAATGCTAGTTGTTAGTGTAAATTTCAAATTAAAAATTTGTTCAAGTGTCATGAATCACACTTATGATTCACTCAGGAAGTCCACTTTGGTAGACAAGTGTTGACAGCTTTGAATGAAAAATTCCTAGGGTGTTGGATGGTTATTCTTAAATCCATGCCGGCTGCAATCGATGCGCCAACAAATGGCAACGATTACTAATAGCCATGAAGGGAAAAAAAGAGGAAATAATGAAAACTACAAAAACAGCAAAAACGAAAGGAAACTGTAAACACACGCCATTGTGATGTGTGTAATTATATTTGGAATAGAAAAAGGATATTTTACAATAAAATTGACATTCATTAGTGACACATTACATTTAATGGATTAATAACATAAATAAATAAACCAACCTGGTTGGCCATCTATTTCAATGTCCAAGAAACAGCGAGGCCGATGTTTAACTGTCATGCTTAACTGTAATCTAGTGTTTTTATATTAACTGAAAGATTCCTGAAAGTTTGATAAAATTACATTAGATCAAATACATAAACTTACAATTCTCGTAAAAGAGTGAGATTCATTATCAAGGTTGAACTACATAGCCAATAGGAAATAAGTAAACAGACACTGGACGGGGATGGCCGGACGCAGTTTGTTGACACACAAATGCTCTTTTTGTATTGTCGATTTATACTAATTTCATAAATTAAAGTTTATACACTTTAGTTCTCATCAAACATATTACATTTACTGTTAAAATTCGCATAAATTTTCAATAGCCTTTTTAATTTAATCTTTACTAGAGCATTTCCAAGAAGCTTGTTTATCTAAATTCACGAATGTTCAACTTGCAAATCTATTTACTATATAAGCACTAGCTTCATCATTTTCAATTGAGCGCTTAGCCCAGAATATTTACATTCTCTAACATCCAAATAATTCTAAATTTTATAAACCTTTTACATTTCAAGAAACTATAACAAAATAAATCGCTTTATTTAACAACATCGCATTCACAGGAAATAATATGGACGACAATAGAGATTTGGAAAAAAGTCAACTGGATATAAAATAAAATCTTTTACGTTTTGTTTTCTAAATGCTTTAAAAAAAATTTTAATGTTGGTACAACGTCAACGTAAGAGGCCCAAAAGGCTTCTCTTAAAGACGTCAAGTATAACGGTGAACCGTTATATTTGACGTCTTTAAGTCAATAATAATCATATAAAATAAAAAACATGATTATTATTAACTTTCAGGTGGGAATAGCACATTATTTCGCAAGTATAACGTCATAACCGTTATACTTCACGTTTAATAAATAGATTTAAAATGTGACCTTGACACACATTTTAAATAAATTCTAGAATACTCTCCAAACACAAGTTTTAAGTGTTTCTAGTCTATACTTGTCTGTAGTGCTAGAAATGCGTGTATTTCTGTAGTTAGAGTTACACATTATTGTACATAATTAATTTAATAGGAGTTTATAGGTAATGTTAGTATGTACAATCGCTGTCGTACAAGCCAACTAGACTTCAAAATTGTGCAATTTATCAAGGGTATATTTAATTAAAAATTAGTTAACTAACTGCTCATAAATAAAATAAAAAACATGATTATTATTAACTTTCAGGTGGGAATAACACATTATTTCGCTTATTTACTTAACTTACTATCGCTTCATCATTACATGCAACCTAGGCCTAATTAATATATTCATAGCTTCAACCTAATGATTATACATGTATACATGCATAACCATATAATCAGTTTAGTAAGCATCACTATGTTATCACTAATATTCAACTGTGGAAAATTGAAAAATATAATTTCAGATAATAATTATCATCATCATCATCATCTTCCTTGAATCTTACAGCCTAGTTTAGCTAGGGTCAGGTTTAGAAAAGCTTCTAGCTATTTCTGGAACCTAGGCACTAACCAACCGAATGCCCTTTTTGACGTTGGTTTGACTCATTAGTGAGTGCTTTTTTATGACACGAACAGTCCACGGTTGATCTATTCTTCAGCAAACCCTGACACGACATCGGCACTGGCTCCAGCGTTATCCGGCGGTGGAGCCAGTGGTAATGAGACTACGACAGTCGTTAATAACATATCCGACCGCAGATCAGTATGTGCGGGGTTCAAATGCTGCGCTAGCAACTGATACTCGAGAGATGAACCTTTTTGTAGCAATATCGGGAGTCTAGGCGCTCAACAACCGAATGCCCTTTCTGACGTTGATATGGATCTTAGTGCTTTAGTCGCCTTCTACGACACGTGCAGTCACCGGTTGGTCAAATTCTTCAAACGACCCGGACACAACATGGATAAAAATACATAAAAGATATTATTTAAAAAAGAATTCATTTCAGGAGAAGAAAAGAATTTTGATCCTAATCAATCGGATAGGTACATGATGCAAATATAAGAACAAAGATTAACACATTATATCTGCTTTTAATACTTTTTAAATATAATTATATAACGATAAATAGCACAAAATACAACCCACGGAAGAATTTAGTGTAAAGGAGATCACGTCAATAGCAAACGACATTTATGACACTGACGAAATTTCTAAAGATCTATTCAGATCGATATTTATTGCATTACCGAAGAAACCTGGTGCGGTAGCATGTGAACTACACAGAACTATAAGTCTAATGAGTGTAGTCATTAAGATCTATTTAAGAATTCTGCTAATGAGTATGAGAAATAAAATTAGACCTGAAATAAATCCTGTGCAATTTGGTTTTATGGATGATTCTGGTACAAGGAATGCTATTTTCGTTCTAAGAATTCTGTGTGAAAGAGCTATAGAATTAAATAAGGATCTATACCTTTGTTTCATTGATTATACCAAAGCTTTTGACAAAGTTAGACACAGCAAATTGATAGATCTTCTTCATGAATTGGATATAGAGTGCAAAGATATAAGTATTGTTAGGAATTTATACTGGAATCAAGAAGCTGCAATGAGATATAAGAACGAGTATAGTAACTTTTGCAAAATTAAGAGAGGAGTAAGGTAAGGCGGTGTAATGTCACCGGATTTTTTTAACTTATATAGTGAAAATATAATGAGGAATATCAATGAAATAAAAGGATTAGTAATTGGAGGATACAATCTTAATAATATAAGTTATGCAGATGACATAGTTCTTATTGCCGACACGCGAGACAAACTTCAAGAAATGTTGGATATTGTAATATATCATAGTGAGGCTAGTGGATTATCCATAAATATGAAGAAAACAGAATGCATGACAGTTAGCAAACTAAATATGCCACGTCCATGCTTAATCAATGTAAGAGGTCAAAATGTCAAACAAGTTGAATCAGTCATATAATTAGGGTCACTTATTCATCAAAATGGGAAATGTGATAAGGAAATAAACAGAAGAATAGCCATGGCTAAGGAGGCATATAACAGGATGTCAAAGATTTTTAGAAGCCATAAATTATCAATTCATACCAAAAAAAAGACTTCTTCAATGCTATATTCAACCAATATTGTTATATGGAAGTGAAGTTTGGACAATCTCTTCTGTAATGGAATTGAAACTAGAGGCAACAGAGATGTGGTTCTATAGAAGAATGCTACGTATATCTTAAAAGACCACGTTAAAAATGAAGATGTTCTACAAAGAATGTCAACTTGTCGTGACCTTTTGAACCGAATACGACGACAACAGATGAAATTTTTCGGACACATTATGCGGAACAAAATAGTTGAAAATACCGTAGTGACAGGAATTATAGAAGGAAAAAGATGCAAAGGGTCGACAACGAATGACGTTTATTAAGAGTCTTAGCAAATGGATGCAGTTAACTGAAACAGAGATGATCAGAGCAACAATGAACAGAGACATATGGAGGAATATGACCATGACCGCCCAGGCTTGGAACAGGCACGGCACTTAGAGAAGAAGAAGCACAAAATAGATTACAATTATTCAACATATGTGAGTATTCAGAGCATGTAGTAGCTAAAGAAACCTTTTATCGCAGTACAACAATGTAATAGTACTGAGTTCAGAGTACACATCTAAAGTGCACTAGTACTTCATATGTCTCAAGTGCTCAGTGGTTAACGTCATAAAATTTTAAATGACAGATCATGAGGTGAATTGTGCTTTCGTGGGTTCGAATCCTGGGTGCGCTGATCTGAGAGTAAAATCTAGGACATTCACTGGACTGGTTACAAGGAAAATGGACTAAATTACCTAATGGTTTAAACATATGGTTTATATGCCTAATGGTTTAAACATGTGGCGTTAAAAAGTGCTAGCTATCAACATAATTGATCATTTCATTATAAATTATAATGCGTGTTGTTGACTTGACTAGTAGACAAACATTTTCATAGTACACTAAATTATGCATAGAGGCATACAATATATTATTGTATACAGGCTGCATTAAATAATTACATTGTAATACTTCTATTACATAACTAAATGCATAGTGGCATGTAGTTTCATAAACACAGTACACACAGATACGTCTGCATGCATGCATAATTATTATTTATTCAAAATATACAAATCCAAGCCGGCAGGCAAGCAAATCTTTCTTAGTACTGATATATGCAATCGTGAAGTTTCCTATGCACATAGATATGAATAGATATGCATAGGTAGCCTATACACATACGTGCACTCAAATGCACAGATATGCAAGCTATTATACTTTATTTCTATTGTAATATAGAGATCTGCAATGAATTTCAACATTTTCTAACTATGCTCCAAGAATTATACTAGCTAAGTAGATTAGTAAGTAGAATAGCTAAGTAGATGCATTGCTACAGGAATCTATCACACCAGAAGCATTGGCTTCCTTATACTACCAAATGATATTTATTCCATGATAACGAAAGCGATTAGGTAAACAGTATTGATTTCTCAGGGAATGACGCAACTGCCCAGTAAATGTTAGTCGAAGCTGAGGAAGGCATTTGGGGGCATACATTCAAAGCCCAGGTCAGTCAACAAATTAACAAACAAGTCCATGTTAGTCTTTGCACTACCCACTCCGCGTGAGCATATTAGGTTCAACGTACATAACTCAGGACGTGCTCAGCCGAAACTGCCACTTCACAAACAAGAATATTGTCTGCAGAATAGAATGTACCAGTCGGCCGAATTTCACAACTAATTTAAAGAATCTCATTTCAAAAGCTGGTAAAAGCAAAACATAATAATATTGACCGATATACTGATATTGATTGATGTTGAGAATATTTCATTTCAACAGCAATTCGTAACACAGTTTGGTCGGGGTGAGTCAAATGATGTTTAAACGATGGTTGAAAGAGTGCGACAAACGACAAGAAGAAGAAGAAGAACTGCAGAAGAAGTACATAGAACATCCCATATCTCGTTTGCTGAGTTGTTCAAGTGCTGAACAAACACAACAGACCAATCAACATATATGATAAAAAATAAGCATAGTGAAGGCACTCGATCCACTTGTAATACAGACATCATCATCATCTTCCTTTTACTCTTAGTTTAACTAGGTCGTTTAATACAATTAGTTTAATACAAATAGACCTTCTCCATTCCTTTCTGTCACAAATCGTACAACACAATCAATCCCCTATAATCTCTTCTATTGTTTTCTATGATTTGGTAGCAATTTCAGAAGCCTAGGCGCTCACGAACCGAATGCCCTTTCTGACGTAGGTTTGAATCTTAGTGCTTTAGTCGCCTTCTCCGATACGTGCAGCCACCGGTTGATCTACTCTTCAAACAACTCGGACACAGCACGGGGACCACTAGTAATACACATAAGTTTAGGGATTTACGTAATTTACTGTTAAACACAAATACAACAACATCATCATCGATATAAGCCATTAAAACCTGAGATTCATTTGTATCACAACCTGGATCATGATCGGAAGCATCTTATTAGCAGCATAGCATCACAATAAATTACACATACAGAATAATTTTAAATCATTAATACGACTGTCATGGATACAGATGAAAACTTTGTTCAATACCGACTGTCACAGCTAAGGCACTAATAGTAGAATGTTGAATATAATTTATAACATATAAAACAATGCAGATCAAAAACATAGATATGAGTTTCACAAATCAGATGACTAGATGAATGTAGAGATTAAACAATTTAATTATACAGCAAATCAACTCAAAGACATAATTGCTATCTTGGATCCTTTGAGCCAATAATCTACGATTAAGATTCCATTATCACAAAATAGGTGACGTCATAGATGATTAGGAGAGACAGGGCGGGGTTAGACAGACAGGGCGGGGTCAAACAGACAGGGTGGGGTCAGACAGACAGGGTGGGGTTAGACAGACAGTGCGGGGTTAGACAGACAGGGCGGCGTTAGACAGACAGGGCGGGTTCACAGAGACAAGGCGGGGTTAGACAGACAGGGCGGGGTCAGACAGACAGGGCGGGGTCACAGAGACAGGGCGAGGTCAGACAGACAGGGCGGGGTTACAGAGACAGGGCGGGGTTAGAGAGACAGGGCGGGGTCAGACAGACAGGGCGGGGTCACAGAGACAGGGCGGGGTCAGACAGACAAGGTGGGGTTAGAGAGACAGGGCGGGGTCACAGAGACACGGCGGGGTCAGACAGACAGGGCAGGGTCAGACAGACAGGGCGGGGTTAGACAGACAGGGAGGGGTCAGACAGGCAGCCTGACACCGCAGACTGACCTCTTTCTTCTATTGAACTGAAGACAAATGATCACCAGGCCCAGGGTGGAGAAGGCAAACATCACAAACACTCCAACCTCTAAACCAACACTAATGAGAACCACTGAACCCACATCCACTCTGCTAGGACCACGTGAGTTCTTCACATTGTGTTCACCTGGTTTTGATATTACTCTCTCCATCATTCTCTTCCTTCTCTTCAACCCATCATCATTTACAGCAACTTCGGCATTGGACTCTACAAAGTCATCTTTGTCATCGTGAGGAAGTTGAAAGCTCTTCTTGTTATTATGATGATTACCATCATTTTTAAGATCACTCTCTTGAAGGTCACTCTTGTGAAGATCACCCCTGTGAAGGTTATCACTGTGAAGGTCATCTAGGCGAAGGTCGCGTGAATGACCTTTGATAGGACGACCTTCACCACGTTGAAGATTTTTCTGAGACAGTTCAGCATGTTGGAGATCACTCAGATGAAGTATACGAGAGTCTTGAATGATATTCTTCTTAGAATACATGTCGATGAGAAATTCCATCACATGATCTTCATCCCAAGAGTCATTGACATTACCACCCAAGACCTTGACATTACTATCCATGACCTTGACGTTACCGCCCTCGACCTTGACATTACTATCACTGACTTCGTCATTATCACCTTTGACCCTGAAATCACCATGACACTTGACACACTGTCTCAGACTGGGAAATTGAAGTTTAGGATGAAGAGAATCAGTCGAATCGTTGGCCAGTCGTTTGTTGACAGAATTGTGAATGCTCCACAGGTACAGAACCGCTCGTCTTGAAGAGAGACCTGCTGTTGCAGTAGTCGAGTCTACAAGATCCGATGTGGCAGAGAGAAAATGACTGCGACAATCTCTACAACCAAAGAAATGCTCGACGTAACCGCGAATAGCCAGCAGCACCTCATGAGCGCCCACCGAGTCCACTTCTGTACATGCCATATAAACAACGATAACATCATCGTCATCATCTTCGTCATCGCGTCATTGTCGTCATCATAATCCTCATTATGATATCAATCATCATCGTCATCGTCGTCATCATCATCCTCATCATCATATCAATCATCATCATCAGCATCATCCTCATCATCAGCTTTTCTTGAATCTCAGTTTACCTACGGTCAGGATGCAAACAGATCTACACTTTCACATTCGTTTTAGAAAATTTTGTAGCAATTCTAGGAGCTTAGGCGCCCATCAACCGAATGCCCTTTCTGACACTGGTTTGGATGGTTTGTGCCTTATCGTCTTAGACGATACTTGTAGTCTACGATAGGTCTATTCTTCAGCAAACCTGGAAAAAAACAAGGGTTAGAGAAGTTCAACATGATGATATATACTTTAGTTTAAGAATTGTAAAGACAATCTGATTGCATAAGTGCCAGTAAACAAACCAGGGGTTCAAAAGATCCAATCATTATCAAACAATCTATGACAACATACAGGAGGAACAGATGTTGCTCTTAACGTTACAAATATGTATTACATTATCTATACAAAAGTGCATACTGTCTATTCCATTTAGTCAATGTCTATTCCATTTAGTCAATTTTAGTCAATGTCTATTCCATTTAGGCCAGTTTACCTAAGTCCTATTGTAGATTTGAGCAATCAAATTATTGCTAATTTGATATAATTAATATTAATAATAATAATATTATTAATAATAATTTATTAATAATAGTTTTCAACAGACCCACCGCAAGAAATGACAAAAGAATAGAGATGAGAGACAGAGAGATAGATAGATAGAGAGAGAGAGAGAGAGAGAGAGAGAGAGAGAGAGAGAGAGAGAGATAGAGAGAGATAGAGAGAGAGAGAGAGAGAGAGAGAGAGAGCACACGAGAGAGGCAACACACGTGTATTGTGAGCAGCTACAGTCAGAGCGTGGAACGTCATCCACAGACTGCATGGATATCCTCGATATCTAGATGAGCTACCAGCACAACCTGTCCACTGATTGGTCGAGAGTCGTGACCAATCAGACATCTGCTAATATTAACACAAATAGAGGATATCAGACTTAGATCATTTTTTTATATTCCATATAGTCACACACATGACGTACAGCACGTACTACATAGTTTCCTCTCTTGGTTTCTGTTTTTGTAGTTTTCGTTATTTCCTCCATTCCTCTCCATGGTTATTAGTAATCGTTGCCTTTTGTTGGCGCTCATTTAGCAGCCGGCGCGGATTTAAGAATAACCTCCAACACCCTGGGGATTATTTACTTTCAAAGCTGTCGACACTCGGTCTTCCAAAGTGGTCGCCCACAATTTACTAACCGCGTGCAACGTGGCTTTACTTCGCTCAGCTAACTGAGTGCGCTAAATCCCCTCCCCCATGACATCATCATGACATCATCTAGTATTGCGACACTGCTCAAATAGCCTCAACTGACCAACAAATTGATCCCATCAGAAGGGATAAAACCTTACCAAACTGTAATATAATCCTTGAAAACATATGGCTTCTGAGGTATTTCTCACTGACTTCCTCAGTTTTTCGCTTATTCCACTCCTACGATGAAATTTCTGATCATTCTATTCTGTGGTGGCCCGGAAACAACACAAGAATTGTTTATTGAGAAATTATTTATTTATTTAAGTAATGTAGGAAGAAATACAATGCTGTGCAATCATCTGATTGTCGATGACCACATCATGAAGAGGAATAGTAAATCTAATTTCAATGATTCAATTTAGATTACCAAGTAGTGAAGACTTTAGAAAAAAGAAGACATTGCATTTAAAAGAAGCCAATGCGCTTAAAAGAAGCCATTGCGTTTAAAGGAGCCATAGAGTGTAAAAGAAGTCAATTTATTTCACGATGCTTAAGCTGTTCTAGTGAAAGACAGCATTTTATGGGAGCTGATTAAGTACGTAATATTTCATCAGTTACTGATATTTCTCACACATGTATGTGGGTTGTCATGAATTTACAAGATCTGAAAAGTTTTCATCTATGAAAACGACAACACAAGGCAACTCCTTTAGACAAAGATGTGAACCCGTACGATAAGTATCAGTATTGAAACACAAAAAAGCAAATATTACAAAAAACTTGTAAGCATAATCAAAAAATCATCAACGAATTAGAGGTTTGTAGCAGTGTGTGTTGAGATGTATTAATTAATTAACTAACAAAGATAAAATTCAAAACTAATTCATTGCACATCTATCAGTCCTTAGATAACACTATTAACAACTTCATAATACTACGTACATATATTATTTAATTATGAATACGCAAGTGAAAAATATAAACCATTATACAATTATGAAACATAATTATTATTATTTTACATATATTGTACCAAAGTTACTGAAGAATAGACCAGTCGCGGACTGCACATGTCGTATAAGGTTACAAAGCACCAAGATCCAAACCAGTCAAAAAGAGCCTTTGATTATTGAGCGCGATTGCTAAGTGCTTCGGCTCCAGACATTGCTACAACATTTTCTAATCCCAACCCTAGTTAAGCAGAGATTCAAAGGAAGATGATGATGATGATAATGATGATTACTAATTATACTAATAATTAATTTCCTGATCTACTAATTGTAGTAATAATTAATTCCTGATCTACTAATTGTAGTAATAATTAATTCCTGATCTACTAATTGTAGTAATAATTAATTCCTGATCTACTAATTGTAGTAATAATTAATTCCTGATCTACTAATTGTAGTAATAATTAATTCCTGATCTAACCTGCAGTTGATTTACTCGCTGGAGCCACTCGTCCCCTGAGAGAGTTTTGTCACTAGGCAACTGATTCAACCAATCAGAGAGCGAGAAGAGTGTCGACAAGATGGCGTCCTGTACGGGCAGATACTGAAATATATCAATATGCAGATAAATGTACTTAAATGGCCCGCAGTAGATTTTGAGTCTTGTAAGAATATTAGCGACGATCCAGCGATGTCAATATATTGACACCTACGGGTAGGCATCCGGAAACCAACCAATCGATTAGATTAACAGTTCGACTTTAATAGCTAAACTGGATATCCTAGATACAAGTTCGCTCCATTTATTGCACCCAATGCTCAGCTCATCGGTTGCATTTTGTTCCATGTGTTCAATGTTATCATGGGTACCAGTAGCACTCTTATTATGTTGTAGATCAAACAGCTGCAGCCTTCAACTGTAAACCATGGCAGAGAACAAAGAAATTGACATTTCTTCTCTTATAAATTGAGAAAATTCGTTAAGATAAATAACAGATTGTATTTACACAGTTAATGGCCTATCTCTCTTTCACACTCTCTTTTTCTCTCTCTTTCACTCTCTCTCGTCTTAGCTTTCAGCCATTCCTAGTTTACGTCTGCTTTCATGCTCAGTAGGACGACTATTGATCAACAAGTTCATTCTATTACAAATACCACTTTTTCCAATCTTTAATATAACCTTTAGTTTGGGACAGTTTGGCTATCGATGTGATTTTTCATTGCATTCCTCAGTTCTCGTTTCGTCAAATTTAAAAAAAGTTAAGTTTACAAGTCAGTCTATTATTAGATAGCCCGGATGCAACAAGGTAAGATAATAATAGCTAATTATCATGTAGTAAAACAGGGAGTTATAACAATACGCCTATATCATTGATATCTATTATCTAGCACTAGTATAACTACAATAATATCTAATTAATATCACTTAGCTAGTAGTAGTTACAGCATCATACTTGAGCGTTGTGATGTATATCTGATTAAAATCACTTTCAAAGCTAATAGTAGCTAGAACATCATCCTAGAGCCAGTGTGATATATATTTAATTAATGTCACTTAGCTAGTAGTAGCTAGAGCATGATCCTAGAGCCAGTGTGATATATATTTAATTAATGTCACTTAGCTAGTAGTGGCTAGAGCATCATCCTAGAGCCAGTGTGATGTATATGTAACTAATGTCACTTAGCTAGTAGTGGCTAGAGTATCATCCTAGAGCCAGTGTGATATATATTTAATTAATGTCACTTAGCTAGTAGTAGCTAGAGCATGATCCTAGAGCCAGTGTGATATATATTTAATTAATGTCACTTAGCTAGTAGTAGCTAGAGCATCATCCTAGAGCCAGTGTGATGTATATGTAATTAATGTCACTTAGCTAGTAGTAGCTAGAGCATCATACTAGAGCCAGTGCTGTGATGTAGCGCTTTAGAGCCAGCAGATCTGACGTAGAGAGAGTAGAATGCATAGAGACCTCGTGACGCAGTGCATAGCTTAAACCTGACTCGAGGTCCTGTGTGTGCAGTCTCATGTGACTTCTCAATCAATAGACCAATCAATTAATCAATGATTCAATAAATCAAACAATAAATCAATAAATCAAACAATTAATAAATCAATGAGTCATACAGTCAATCATGTAATCAGCAAATCAATCATGTCACGTCTAAATCAATGAATCAATGGTTTAGAGAATTAAGGAATGAATGAATCAATCAATGAGTCAGACTGTCAGTCATGTAATCAGCAAATCAATCATGTCACGTCTTAATCAATAAACCAATCAATGAATCAATGATTTAGTGAATTAAGGAATGAATCAATCAATCAATGAGTCAGACTGTCAATCATGTAATCAATAAATCAATCAAGCAGTCATCCAGCCCGTCAATGAATCAATAAGTTAATCAACCAATTAATCAACCAAAGCATCAAACGACTAAAAGTATAATCAAACTATTGTAATGAATGCTCACTTAGTCTACAGAAAATAGAGATGTTACCTGGTGATTCTAGTGATAGGAAAAATCGATCCTAACCTCATAACTCATATCCGCAGAATACAACTCTATCCAGCTGGTCGAATCAATACCTTATTGAAACTTTAAAGGAGTATTTTCGAGCTTTAAACGTTACAACTGATATGGTAAGATTTACAATTGATAAAATAAGCCTTAAAGCCGATACGCTTCACAAATGATATGATAAGCTTTACAACTGACATATCTCCTACTATAAAGTGCTATTTGAACAAGTACAAATTATCACATCATGTTGGAGTTCTACGCAAAATATAAACCGCAGAGAAAATAAAATATAGAGCAGACACATGCTGTATTCTATATCTATTGCACCTTAGATATTTGAATAAGTTTGGCACGTATTTATCATTGAGAACTAGATCATCACTCAGTCTAGTCTGACTGCTACTTTGGTTGGTCGATCACTTGGATCAACCACTGCGCTGGTCGGGTTTCATCTTCTTGAAAAGAAGTCCTTTGGGCTTCTGATCTTGACGTTAAATCAACTAAAAATAAATAAATATGGAGCACAAAGATACTAACTTGAAATTCTCCGTTTTTTAAGTGAATTTATTGGTTTTAACCATTGTTCATTAAAAGGTTGATGTGCTCCACTGAATATATAATATGATATGTAGAAACCTTGACGAGTTGTGCTGAGATATTAAGCTTTTATTGATTGAAGCAGCAGCTGCGGCATAAGCAGCTGCAGCTGGAGAGGCAGCAGCAGCAGCTGCAGCAACAGCGGCTACTGTTGGAGAGGTATCAGCAGCAGCTGCGGCAACAGCAGCTACAGCTTGAGAGGTATCAGCAGCAGCTGCGGCACCAGCAGCTACAACTTGAGAGGTAGCTATTGCTCTGCCATGGGACCGTGCTACCATTCTTGATTTAAGTTTATTGAGAGATCTCCTAACTAATGGCAGCTCGGCAAGCTTCAGCACGTTGTCATTGAGCTTGCTCTGCAGAATATTCCTAAATTCATCTTGAGATATGCTTCTGCAACAAGAATAAAACATAAATAGCATTCTTTAATAGTATTATTTGGCTATTATCATTTAATGAAAAATGGCAATTAATCCATAATAGAACTGAGGAAGGCAACGGGAAACCACCTCAGAAGCCATTTTATTCCCCAAGCTATAAGCAGCTACATTAAAGTGTGGATACGGCATAGTCATTTGTTAAGGGATTAACTAGTTAATCGATGGTGTGCTCTTTATGAAGCGTGAAAAGCAGCATGTGAGTAGGAATATGAACTTTGGACCTGCCGCATTGCAGAACATTAGTGAGAGAGAAAGAAATCGTTTAATGCTATTACTTTTATAACACTAGTTTCTAATATTATTAATGATCTCCATTTCAATACAACCAGACTATTGAAGTTCTATTTTTACTAAATTACATTTATTTATTAATATTTAGACTGATATTTATTCTATTTTGATTACTATTGATTATTTATTTTATATTGATTACTTTATATATAATTATTTATTGTCTACTTCAACATGTATTTATTAAACGATATTTTTCTAAACATGGACCTTGTAAATGAAATATGAAACTATAAAACCTATGAGCAAATTATTGATTCCAAAGTTCAAGCCAAGATTAAATTCAATTTCGCTCTATATCATGTCAGTGAAGGAGAGAGCACTGGATTTGAATCCTACACCTACTGCTCCGCTGCCGAACAACTTGTCTATTAGCCAACAAGTCACCTGTTCAGCTCAATCCAGATCTAAAGAAAGAAAACGATAGGATTGACTGTCCAACAAGATAAAGAATGAATTTGGCAGATAGAACATTTTTCAAGATTTGATTTGAGGCATTCTCAGTAGTAAACTGAAAGAAATGAAATAAATTTCTGTAGATTATAAAAAATAACAGAGAAGATTTGACAAGAATACTTCTCACTGAATTAATGTTAGCATTGTATTATGTTGATAGTAACAATTTCTTTGTGCAGGATGCTTTGATAACTAATTAGTAAGTTGATAGGAAGAAAAAGTAGAGGCTCGAAATATTCCGTGGACCTGCCAATAGGCAGTGCACTAAAAGAGATAATATAAGTGAACAAAAACATCCCTTATAAGAAAAGTGAACATAAACATCACCTATAAGATAAGTGAACATAAACATCACTTATTAGATAAGTGAATGTAAACATCACTTGTAAGATAAGTAAACATAGACATCACTTATATGACAAGTAGAGGATGATTCAAATCTAATTCATATGTTGCTATGAAGAGAAAGGAAGAGGATAGAAATGTGCGGATGAGTTATATGCTATAAACTTGCCAATTGTTGAGCACTACGAGACAGCGAGAGAGAGAATGCGATGTATGGACGTTAAATCTAAAGAAAATAACAATGCTCTATTATGATGCTATCATCATCATTATCATCACCTTCCCTTAAATCCCAGTTTAACCAGGTCGGGATACGAATAGACAATGCTATTGCCAGTTCTTATAAATGTTACTATTATTTTTAATATGATTACCCAGCAAGAATTCTAAGTTGTTTTGATTTCTTATCGACAAGAAACATGACTGGCGCCTCTGTAACATTATACGTCGCAATGACACCAGGTGGAGCCCAGCGTATGACTAGTCTCTTGTTAGCAGACATGTCCAGAATTATCTAATCAATGAATCAATCAATCAGCCCGCCAATGAATGAATCAATCAATCAGTCAATCAAAGAGCAAATCAATCAATCAATGAACCAATCAATCAGTCAGTCAGTCTTTCAATCAATGATTGATTCATTCAATAAATAAATCAATAAATAAATCATGAAAACAAACAATCGATTAAACATCCAATCAATCAATCAATCAATCACATCAATCAATCAATCAATTCAGGCTTCAAATGAGCTATCGAAATTAGAAAAAATAAACAAAAATGTATTTTGTTATAAGTCCTTGACATCATCCCTGGATGAGGACATGGACATTAAACCTTTATTATTATTATTATAAGTACGTGGTGTGTTACAAGTAACCATAATAATTATATTTTTGCTAGACCGAAGGTGCTAAGGGAAAGTAGATGAAACTGTTTGACCGAGTGTCGCGGATAAAAAGCTAAAGCTAAAGTAAAGCTAATGTTAATGTCAGCTTCCTCACTCGAAAGCGATGTCAGTGACGGGTGAGCCCAGGATTTGAATCCCGCATATACTGATCCGCGGTCGAATATCTTACCGACATCGCCACCGACTCCAGTCAGCAAATAACTCAAAAAGCTCAACAAAAAACTAAAATAACTCAATTAATCAATCACTTAATTTTAATCACTTAATTATATATGAATTTTGATATTACTTTGCGAGATAGTAAGCTGAATAGTAGATTTATGAATATTAAAAATAATGTTGTTGTTTAATATCATAAACATTGCTGCTTAACTCAATACGTTAAATCTCCTATCATGTTAAATAACTTAAAAGATTTATTGATTTTTAGTCAGTGTGTGAGTGTGACCATTAGTTGCTTATTGTAGCCAAATTAAATCCTTTATAACATATTTTAGCCCTTAACTCTACATATTAATTACCTAAGTTTTAATATAAAGTCTTTTATCTATACAAATATTTAAATGTAGCCGTATAGAGGCATGATCAAGTGACGCTATATATTGCCAATTATCTTAATGAGAATATGTTTATTTCGATAGCATCATTATTTATAAGTCAACAAGTCCATACTATCATTAAATGTAATTAACAGAGCTTTTATTTCTAGAGCAGGCTAACCTACCTCTCGACCAATGAAAAGCTTTTATTTCTAGAGCAGGCCGACCTACCTCTTGGCTAATGAAGGAGCTTTTATTTCTAGATCTGACTGACCTACCTCTCGGCTAATGAAGGAGCTTTTATTTCTAGAGCAGACTGACCTATCTCTCGACCAATGAAAAAGCTTTTATTTCTAGAGCAGACTGATCTACCTCTCGACCAATGAAAGAGCTTTCATCTTCCACTAGAAGCACAAACAGCCTGCTTGCTGAGTCATCAGGCAGTCCCATCCAGATTTCTTCTAATTTTCTACATTTAAGCAACCACGATGACTTTAAATCAAATTCAATTAATAATTAATTAAAATACCTTGCATATCATAATACAATATAAAACTAAGTAAAGTGAACAGAATTTTTGTAGCCAGGTTTGCAAATCAGGCTTATGAGACTAGATTGTCACAAACAGTCTAACTAATAATAATAATAATAACAACAATTAGAGTGCTACAGTCATCAATGACAACATCGAGCATTATTGAGACAAAATCAAGCCGGCAAGCAAAAAGAAGGTGCAAAAACGGTGCAAATTTCAAAATCCAGATAATCAGTCCAAAGTCATCCAAACTATCTACAACAGTATACCTGATTCTGTAAACGCCACTGTAAATTTGTCCAGTTTTCGAAATCTAAATAAATCTTAACCTATTACAAAAAATAAAAATTAAATAACAAATGAACACATTACCAAACACAGAGTGATAGAAGAGAGAGAGAGAACAGAGATAGTGGGACATACATCAGATGCTTACAGATAGACGCAATAATAATAACAATTAAAGTGCAACTGTCATCAATGACAACATCGATCACTATTGAGACAAATCCATGTTGGTGAGCTAAAAAAAAGTTAAAAATTGTGCAAATTTCAAACTCCAGAAAATCAGTCCAAAGATAAAGAGAACTAAAGAAAAGGAGGTTTGCATGCTGATTGCAACTTATGAACACTGGATGGAAAAGGTAGGGTTTCAACTGCCTAAACACAAACTGCCTACACACAGAGAGATAGAGACAGAGACAGAGAGGGTGATAGAGAAAGAGAAACCTGATGGGTTTTAGGGGTCTGTATCTATTAGCAGGCAGATGAGAGAGGGTTTGGTTGCTGATGATTTCTATAATGGATCTTCTAAACTCACTCACTGACTCATGCAGCTTAACATGCACACCTTCCACTCTGTCCATAGTCTCTGCTGGTACAACCTGCAATCAATCAAGCAGTCAATCAATCAGTTAATCTATAATCTATCAATCAATCATTCAATCAATCACATCAATCGATCATGGCAATCAATCGAAAAATAAATAAATTAAAAAACTAGTGAAGCTAATGTTAACGTCAGTTTCCTCACTCAAAATCGATGTCAGTGACAGGTGAGCCTAGGATTTAAACCCCGCACAAGATGATCCGCGGTCGAATAACTTAAGGACATTGCCACTGGCTCAAGCCAACAAATAAATTTAAAAAACAAACTTCACAAAATAACGCAATTAATCAATCACTTAATCAATTAATGGATTTATGAATTAATAAATCAGTCACATAATCAAAAATTGATCACTTAATCAGCCAATTAGTAAATCAATCAATCAATCGATCGATCGGTCGATTAATTAATAAGCTCACCAGTCAATCAATCAAAACATCAGTCAGTCTCTTAATCCATATATACTTGCTTAACTATTGACAGTTGAATGCAAAAAGAACATAGAGCTCTAGAGGGTTCAAATGTGGAGTCACAATAATAACAGTACAATTATGTTACATAACACTTTATATGCAATTTACAAATTTTACGCAACTTAAAAAACACTTAACAGACTATTCCAATCGCAGGCAATCTAAAATTACCTTATTTTAACAACTGGTCTTTAGAGATCTCGACAGAAACGATAGACTATAGGAGAGGAAACCATGAGACTAGGAAACAATAAACTGTAGGACAGATTATCATGAGACTGGGAAACAACAGACTATTAGATATGATACCATTAGACTGGGAAACGTCCTCATACTGAAAGCTTTGCACAGAGCCATGTTAACATCCTGGGCACAGTCCACAGCTCCTACAGATATCACTCGTCTCCAGCCTAAAAAAAACAACATTACCACGTGATTATTATAACACAGTCTAAATAAACCCACAATATCATATGATTATTTGCTTACAATCTAAACAAATAAATATTCTCTCTCTCTCTTGGTGCACTGACTACTGGCAGGTCCATGTTATATAACGCCTCCACTCTTCTCTGTCTTCCGCTTTCCTCTTCATTTCCACATATGAGCGAGTCTTCAAATCATCTAACATACCTAATCTCGGCCTGCCCCTGCCTCGTTTTCCTTCCATTCTACCTTCTATGACCTCTATTAATAGACCTTCCCCTCTTATAATGTATTCTATTCAACTCTTCTTCCTATTTCTTGATACATTTATCAACTGTCTATCTGTGCCAACTCTCTCCAGAACTTCCTCATTTGTAACCTTTTGGGTCCAGCTAATTCCCTCCTTTCTTCTCCAAATCCACATTTCCATTGCCTCCCGTTTCCTAATATCTTCCTTCCTTAAGGTCCATGTTTCACATCCATACAATAGCGTGGTCCAAACCAGAGTTTTCACTATATTTATCTTATCAATATTATCATATGATTATTAGCTGCCAGTTTAAAGAGATCAATCAATAAGAATGTAACATTCCATTAGTAGCCATAAGACAATGTCATGGATAAAATCAACTTTATCAAATGGTTATTGATACGATAACCATATGATAAAGTTATACATACGCTTCCTCATAAAACGATGATGTTGTCAGGTACGTCCCCAATTACGATTAACTACAAATTGATTCACCCAAACGGCCTGAAAAAAACATGTGCTGAAGAGAAAGACAAAATATGATTACATATAAAATTTTTCACGTGCCCAAACCTTTGATGTTAGTAGCAAGGTGCTTGTACAGAGGAGCAAACTTGACACAATGCCCACACCAGCTGTTGTAGAACTGAACCAGCCAGGCGTTCGGTGAATGCAGGACCCGATGATCGTAGGTCAACTGTGAGAGCTCAAATACATCATCAGCATCATCGTTCACATCGTAGAGCGACTCGGCTGATATTACAGGAATGAAACTTAGCGGCAAAACGAAGACGATGGAATGAAAAGCGAATAGGTATATCACAAATGCTCTGATTACATCACTGCATGTATTACTTGATGACATTACTTCAATTTATCTGAGTTCTCAATATACTGTGTAACAACTAAATACTAAGCCTACAATTTCTTTAAATGAGTGTAAACTTACATATGTGTGCATTGCACATTGATATAAAATGCCAGTTGCATATCAATTGACTTCCTATACACGTCATTATTCGATTTTTAGGATTTCTTAAGTTTCACAGATCATAGGGTACATAAATAATCAAAATGATCAAAGAGATTCAAAGGGATAACAATTAGAACAATTCAATTCACTTAGATAATAAATCAAAGTGTACTACAATTTTACAAATATCTTTCTTTGTATTGACTGAGCAGTTAACATTTAAAAAACATGCGTCAGGGAAATATGCTCTGATATTTTGAATAGTAAGGTTATTTATATTATTTATAGATATTGAAAGTTATGTAATATTATTTTTACTAATTTTAGTATTTTTATTGTTAAGGAGTTTAGAGGTTATTTAAGCTTATGCTTAGCTTGACGTCACGAGAGTAGGCGGAACTAGGAGGAGGTTTTCTTTGATTGGCTGGAGCCAGTGGCGAAGTTGGTATGATACTCGACCGTGGATCAGATGGCGCGGGGTTCAAATCCTGGCTCGCCCGTCACTGACATCGCTTTCGAGTTAGGAAACTGATGTTAACCTTAGATTTAGCTAGTTTTTTTAGCTCCGTGATGGAGGGAATGAATAGATTGAATTTCACGAGATATTTTGGAGTTAAAATAGGGATTAGAAGGAATGAAAGAATTAGTGTAGACTGTTACAGAACAGTGGTGGATAATCTATATATCCACCACTGTTCAGATAATAAGAAAGAGTGTCCAAAGTATAATTGAAGTTGTTCTACCGCAATTACTGAGGAAGCAATCAGTTAGCATTCTTATAGAGAAATTTGTGTCTTGATATATTAATTGATTAGAGCAATGTATTGTATTTTCATTGGTTTGATATATGATTATGTTAGTTCTACGCGTTACACGATCGAATAAATTACAAGGACAGCTAATTAAAATGTAATTAATTTTAGTTTATATCAACTGTTCGGATATTTCTTTATTTTCTTGAACTGTATGTACACATATTTAATTCACGTTTTATATAAAATTAAAATAATTAAACATTAACTACTGTAGTCTGTAAGTAAATCCATAGAAGGTCGGGGTCTTTAAGGTTTGTTCAGTTTAATGTATGAGGTCAGATACAAATCCCCTGAATAGTTTAGTACATTTAATGATTTTGCGTCTGTTTTGTGTGTCTTGTGCTTGCTGTGATAAGACACCACACGACAATATGTATATAGTAACAATAGTCAGCTGACAGTCAGTTGTCAGGCGCATTATTCATCAACTGACAGTCAGTGGCAGATGTATCATTGATGACAACCAGTTACCAGGTGAATTCATGAAAAACAAAAAAATTGCCACGAATAGGTGAATATTTGATTCTAGATTAAAAATAAAGTTTAGCTTTATTCGCTGTACTTGCTATCTAACTGCATTGTAGCGTGAGTGGTTTTTAAAGTTCTAGCAAATTCTAGATACAATATATACAATTATTTAACATGTAAATTCAGTGTTTAAATTTTTATCCAACTATGACCTAAAATTATCTCTAGAAGCTTCATCTTCTTTTATCATTGGGAAGCATTATGCGTCTACACGTATCTTTTTCAAGTTAATTTAGAGAGATTAAATATATAAAAGATGGATCAAATAACACGTATACCAAGTAAACTTCAACTAATAACTATTTGTTTAGAAACTAACGTAAACAAACACAGCTGTTTAAATAACTTCACTCCTTCTTTTCTGCGATCAAATATTAACAACAACAACTAAATTAGATGAGCACCATTGTACCAAATTTAATCCGATGCGCAGAGTGTGGGGTCCAAAAACGGTGCAAGCCAAAATCCGGGAATTCTGTCCGAGGAAGGGTATTAGAGAAATGGAGGTTTACGTGTTGGTCTCAATTCCTGTGCAATGGTTGAATAGGAGAGGTCAAAGTGAAAAGCCTTCAACCGTCTTTGAAACAGTTCATACAGAAGGAAAAGATGATCAGGAGAAGATGAGGGAGTGCGCATTAATAACAACAGCAATAACAGTAACAGTTACTGCCATAGAATGAAGAAAAACAGTAGAAGTGTCAAAGGCAATCTCATCATTGTAGAGACACCAACAACTAATTTCGTTATTTCATTCAACACGGTGAAGAGCCAGGGGTAAACAACGTCTACTGATAGTTATTTACAGGCATAAAATAGCGAAGTTGTTGAACATTTTTAAAGCTTTTGAACGAAAATGAAATGCGTTAGGAGCACATCTATCGTCACTTCTATCACATATATCGTCATGACAAAAAATTATTTAAGCATAGTTCTATTAATTGGTTTTATAATTTACAATACTAAATGCATACAAATATTATGTCACATTTCTTAAAAGATATTCGCCTTTCTTTAGTTTCGGATTAGTAGAGTTTCTACACCCAAATGCGCAACAATACACCATCTTAACACCGTTTCGAGGCCAAATTTCATGAAAGGAAACTAAAATTACACAAATCACTATTCATTACAAAGAGATAACATATCAATCTCTGCTGATGTGTTTCTTAGACTCGTTTATCAGTGCAAAAGAATTATAACCATACAGTTTTAAGTCACAGGAAATCGGGAAATATATCAAAATACATTATATCACTGATTCAAAATAAACAGCGATTCTAACAGGTTAATTAATTCAGCAAAACAATTGAATATAATTGAAAAGTCTTGTAATACAATGAAGGTGTTTAAATCGTTAGAGATTTTATGAGCAAAGAAGCATGTTACTGGTTCTGTAAATGAGACTTTGCTCTTTGAGCAGAACGACCGAGAGTCGAAGCAACAAGCTCTTGATTAGGTTCTGTCGCTAGATTCATGCGAATCCACGCACTGAAGTATTTTCATACTTATCTTAGACAATTTCAATATATAGGACTACATTTTATCATCAAATTCATAATAACAATTTCAGTTAACAAAATATAAGTTAATATTCTCTACAATATGTGATTTGATGTGTCATGCATTTACATCGTTGATAACATAAAACATATATATATATATATATATATATATATATATATATATATATATATATATATATATATACAGATTATGTAGTTTTCAGATATAGAGATGAAACAGTTATAGGCCTACATAGGCTAGACACAGTATATGTAGAATAGGCAGTTTCGTACGTTACCCAGATATATGCTGCAGCATAAAATAGTAAATAAATCTCTCTCCCCTTAGTGCTCCGCCAAGTTGCAGGTCCCAGGCACATATTCATGATCAGAGTTTGCTTTCAAGTTCCATAATGAGCACTCCGTAGATCATCCATTCACAACAGTCTATGACTTATCTGACTTTATGTAGCCCATAGCTTGGAAAAACTATAGGTGGTTTATCATTGCCTCTCACATTTCTTGCTCAGTCGCCTCCAACAATTCAGGAAAGTGAGATAAATATTAACACAAAATATAAATATCAGAATAATAATAAACATCCGTACAATACACCTAAATTACACAAATTCAATATATAATATATCTGTTAAACATCCTATACAATACACCTATTAAATGCAAATGGGTTAACTCTAAAATATAATATAGAACCACTGCTAAAAGCACAAGTTGAGACTTTTCAGAGAATTCTTATCAAAATGTGACAATACCAAGATAAATAAAAATTTGGCTAATGCATACAGTTACATGATTTAGTTACTAATTAGCATTTCGATACCGAAAATTGTCAAGCAAGTTACCCTTAGAGGAAGCGAATTTTGATTTTAGTAAACTTTCATGGCATATAATTATAACTATTTGATACATGGAGGTAAACGTTCGCCTCTAGTTAAACTAGGATTCAATGGAAGATGATAGTGATGTCATAATAATAATAATAAAATAATAATAATAATAATAAAGGTTTAATGTCCGTTTCCTCATCCAGGGATGATGTCAGGGACGTCCCCAACAGCACACATCACTACAGAGCAGTTCACCCAGACCAATCTGCAAAAGAAATGTGCTGAGGAGAAGGAGATAAAATATGTATAAAATATGAAAGCTTTTCAATTTAGCTAACTTTCATATAGATTTAATAAAATATACTGCTGCTAAATTTATCTAACAGTCATATTAAAAGTACGTCATGCTACTAAATTAGCTGATTTGTCATGTGGTTATGTCATGTTTCTAATGTAGCTGTCTAAAAGTGAATCAGTAGGTATAGTGTTCCTGCCTGTGATTCGAACCGATGGCTTGCTGCTTCTAAAACAATCATGCTACCCACTTGGCCATAAACCATACTGTGTAATGGAGCAACAGATCAAATGATAACAACAACAGATCAAGAGCACCAGAGCCATAAAATAGAAATAGTAAAATTCACTAAAAATAAAAAATTTCCACTCACTCACGCTAGAAATTCAACCATTTCCTATCATTCAAGGCAGAAACTATTTCCTACGCAGCAAAACAATGAAAAACTTGGAATAAAATGCAAAAAATAAGATTATAATGGACAAACAAGCTTGGCTTACTATATTCAATTCATTAATCTAAACAAAATTAAAATAGCTTTAAAAATATTATAGTGGACTAATTCATAGTGCAATATGATTCACATTTTTCAAAATGAGCTTAGCAGCTTCTTATTATTACCTTAAACGATAAAGCAGCGAATAAATAGTAAAGTTAAAAAGTATGTTAAATATTTTTCTAGAAATAAATAGAAACCAACTTACCGACGTCGCCACCGGCTGGAGCCAGTGGCGAAGTCGGTAAGATACTAGACCGCGGATAAGTATGTGCGGGGTTCAAATCCTAGGCTCGCCTGTCATTGACATCGCTTTCGAAGGAGGAAACTGACGTTAACCTTAGCTATACTAGCCTTAGCTTTCACAAAATATGTATAGCAAAGTCATATGCAATAACTTCTAATACCTTGTACATAAATATGAATACCTCGTTTATCGCTCTACGTAAATACATCGAAAAATTATTTCTGGTAGATACAAATACTTTCAATATCAAATATTGGATAAAAATATAATTCAAAAAAGCTAATAAAAGTTGGTGAAATAAGATTTACAAATACATTTGTCAAAAACTGATAACAGTGCTATTTTTTAACATTAAACTCTTAAATAAAAATGAGAGTAAATAAAAAATAAAGTTGATAAATATCCAAAATTTCAAAAAAATTAAAAAAACATTCCACAAAGTCTCTAATCCCACTAACAGTAGCTGCAAACAAGAAATATATTCTCGCTAAAACAATTGACTATAATTTTATTCTGAACGTTTCCATGACTAGTATTTCTCATTAAATAACAAATAATCATTTGAAATCAATTCTGATTCTAAAACTGGATAATTCCTCTAACTGAAAATTGACTAGGCCATGAGCCACATCAGTCATATCATCAAAGATCACACACTGAGCTCTGGCGGTCGAAGCTAGACTACCATATTTCTTATTGAGTGATTGACGTCCCTGACATCGCCTTATGGCCACGAACCGGACGTTAAATTCTTATTTATATTGATTACGACTGACAACAGCCTTCATACAGTGAAAAGGAAGATAAATAACGCTATGAGGCTAAAAATAGCGTCTGTTTAGAATCATAAGGGAAGTATAATGCCAGTTTTTCCAATCATACGCGATTCTGTATGAGACGGTCCGGCTGGGATTCAAACCGATAGCCTCCTCCTTCTCATGCAAGCGTGCCTTCCGTTTGGCCATCAAACCCATACGAATGGGACTTTCGTAATCACTACACGTTTTTGTGTACACTCATTCGTGTGTGTACTCGTGTGTGCACGTGTGTGCATTGCGTGCACTCATTCATACACTCACACTTGTATACTCACACACACTACAAAATCACACTACACATTTTTGTCGCCACGCACAGTATACTCTCTGACTCGCCCGTATGTAACGGCGCCGACTGCATCCTGCACTGACGGGTAGAGAGCTCGATCAATCAGATCTCTGCACGCTTGCACGCTGCTCAGTCGAGTCCTCAGCTCGGCGTTACACGCACAAAACAGCAGCTGCACACCTACCGAGCGGTACTCTGTGTGCAGGTAGGCGAATAGATTAGCTCCTCCCGTGTCCATGAAACTCATGACCGAGCAGTCGACGATGATGAAAGCTAGAGATTGATCAGCCAGGGCTGTCACAGTACAACTATCAACAGTCAGATCAATGCTGAGCTGTTTCACTGATGTCTCACTGTCAGCATTACGACTTTCTACTCGAGCATCGTTACCAGAGCTGCGATTTTCTGCCACTACGCCGCTACCGTTGTTTTCTGTCGTGATTCCGTTACCGGTGTTGTAGTTTTCCACATCACCATTTTTATCTTCCACCTCTTCTCTATCAACATCGACAGTAGAGTTCTTTAGACTCTTTCTCCTCTTCCACACCCCACCCCTCTCTCTCCTCTCTCTGTCTCTTCTCTCCTGCTCGCACAGCCTGACCGCTCGCTTGAGCTCATGAAGAGACACCGTACTGGCGTACAGCTTCTCCTTGAACACGTCCAGGGTCGCAAAGTACAGCGGTGACTCGAACCTAAACACAACGTAATCTCTACTGCGCTGCGGTAAACCGAATGATCGGCCGATGTTTTTACAAGAACTTGGAACTTCACCAGCCGCCGCAGTGAATCCGGCGGATACAACGTCAACAGTTCTTCCATCAGATGAGCGTTTTCCTAGTTCAAGCACAGATGGATGTTCTTCTTGATCCTGATCTTGTCTTCTTAAAAGGAAATCATTAGACGATGACTTTTCAAGTTCTTCGTCAGCCTTACAAGAAAATACCTCCAGGCCATCAACACGATTGGCGTTTACCACACCCGTAACCGTATCTTGAGCAGAATTATTATCACCCCATTTATCAGACTCTGCCTCCTCATGAAGCAACCCGTCAACAAACACAAAATCCCTCCTAGAACCGGTTCCAACCGGTTTCGGCTCGACCAGCACCACAGCCCTTGGCCGGTGCATTCGATAGTTGACCACGACGAGCGAAAAGAACACCCCAATGATGAGACCCTGATCGACCGGTAGCACGAGTGTGGCCACGGCGCTGACGAGCCAGATGGCTAGATCGTAGCGGTCGGTGCGGTAGTAGTGCAGCCACATGGTGTAGTGGTAGAAGAGTGGCATGTAGGCGACCAGTACCACACAGCCCAGTACACAGCGAGGCAGCGAGTAGAAGAGAGGGGCTATCCAAAGCAGTGTGAAGAGAACAACCAGCGCTGAGAACAAGTGCGTCAGTTGTGTGTGGCCACCCGCTGACTCCATGAGAAAACATCGCGGTGGAGATGTGCTGCAATATATCAATCAATCAATAGATTACTTCAAATAAATAATCAATAATAATAAATAATATAATCAATAAATTAATTCAACCAGAAATGAGTTGATTGTGTGTGGCCACCGGCTGATTCCATGAGAAAACATCGTGGTGGAGATGTGCTGAAGTATATCAGTCAATCAATTATATAAAATTCAATATAAAATAAAATAATATAAAATTCAACCAGAAATGGGTTTATTGTATACAGACACCTAGTGATTCTTATGAAAAAACATTGTGGCAGTGAATTAAGCAATCAAACAAATAAATGAATCTAAAAACAATCAGCCAATCAATCGATCAAAAATTCAATCGGTCAGTCGATCAATCAGCTGGTCTAGTCAGTCAATAACTCAATCGATCGATCAATCAATCATTCGAGGTTCATTGATTCTACTCTTGGAGGGTCAATCATGCCAAAGGAGTTGGTAGTTGACTCCCACTCATTCTGCAGACATGACCCAACCACCTTACTCTATACTTAATCATTCATCCAATGAATGGCATAAACCAAAATAAATTTGGCTCAAAAAAGTTTAGGAGGGCATCAGTAACCTCCAGATTAAATACAAATAAGGCCAGAATGACCACAACGAATCGCAAAGCATGAAAACGAGTCGAGAAGTTGACAACCACTGGCACTCACAGAACCAAATGACGCTCAAATCGAATCCGTTTGACCTGAATAGTGAAAAACTTTTTAAACAGCAATAGTTTATAACTTGTGTCAGACTGGCATTCGTTTAGGACCTTACTTCTCCTCAGCATATTTCTTTTGCAGATTAGTCTGGGTGAATTAATCTGTAGTGATGTGTGCTGTGGAGACGTCCCTGACATCATTCTCGGATGAGGAAACGGACGTTAAACCTTTATTATTAGTATTATAGCATGAAAATAGAAGCATAGCATCACAGCATTATCATACAAACGCGCGTGGGTTGGAATCCCAGCCGCGCTGATCTGAGAGTAAAATCTCGGACATTCACTGGACTGGTTACACGGAAAATGGACTAAATTGCGTAACAGTTTATACATGAGGTAGTAAAAGTGATAGATATCGACACAGTTGATCATTTCACTATAATGCGTGTTTTTACAATGAATTATTATTATTATTTTTATTTTTTTTTTTAAATTTTACCCCGGTGTAAAGAACCTGAGGTTTGATAAAAACAATTCAATTCATTTATTGTTATTATTATTATGACTTTTTTTATTTAACCACGGTGTAAAGAACCCGGGGTTTGATAAATACGATTCAAGCAATACGTGCTGAATCGCCACCCGGCTACTCGAGGTCATCAATCAGCTTAAAAGAAAATTTATTATTTTTATTATTATTATTATTATTATTATAGCAAGAAATAAATGCATAGCAGCACAGCAATATCATACAATCACCTGGGGGCGATGCCGCGAAAGAACGCCCCTCCGACACAAGCCAACCCGTTAGCAATGAGCTCCTGATTGTTATCGATGGGATAACCAATCCTCTCCGAGAATATCCTCGCCATCATCGCCACGAGCATGAACGATATGATGGCGACCATAAGACAACTCAAGAGGTTAGAGAACATGTAGCGGCCTGACGGGATCATCAGCGGTGGAAAGCCGCTCTTGATTTCTCCGAGAATAATCACGCCAAAGTTGTCCCTGAGGTCTGTCAGAGCGGATATCATTGTTATTAGTCCTATCACGATCAGATCAATAGGGACCGGAATCTGAAATATAAGAAACACTGAAAAAATACTAAGAATAATTTTAAAAATAACCTCAGACAATTTCTATAGCGGTGTCATGGCCTGTGTCCGGTCTTTGAGTCCAATTTACAGGTTAGTGGCATGTTATTGTTAATCCATTACATGGTTAATTATATCTTTGCCATTGATAGCGCCAATCGGCAGCAAGCTCCGATACAAGATTAACCTTCCATGGGCCAAAGGGGATATACATCTTTACTTGACTGACCTGGGCTTTAAACTCTGGCCACTTGTATCCGAGGCGAACACTCTAACTGTTACGCCATATCAAATCCCCTAGAAATACAAAGTGGAAAGGCTGAAATGCAAAGCCCTTCACATACTGGGAATTTAAAATACAAAAGTGAAATACAAGAAATAGTGAGAAGAATAATGAGAAGTACTGTGAGAGAAGGCTTAAACCAAGGCATTTCACATACTGAAAATCTGAAATATAAGAGAGTAAAAAATACAAGAAATACTGAGAAAAAAGAGAAATAATTTTCTCATATTAAGAAAGAAAGAGAAAAACTACGAGAAAAGGCTAAAATGCAAAGTACTTCACATATTGGGAATCTGAAATACATGTGAAAAATACAAGAGATACTGCGCAAAAAAAGTAAAATAAGAAAAGGCTGAAATGCAAAGTACTTCACATACTGCTGCTTAAGTGATTAGCATATTGTTCTCCTTTCATTTGTTATATTTACATGGTTTGTAGCTGCAATTTTAAATTATAGAAGACTATAATATTCCAACAAAAGCAGAATTATTCACATAATTATTCACAATTAAGACAAGAGCCACAATTATTAATATCTCTCTCTCTCTTAGTGCACTGCCTACTGGCAGGTCCATGGTACATAACGCCTCCACTCTTCTCTGTCTTCCGCCTTCCTCTTCATTTCCACATATGAGTGGGTCTTTAAATCATCTAACATACCTAATCTCGGCCTGCCCCTGCCTCTTTTTCCTTCCATTCTACCTTCTATGACCTCTTTTAAGAGACCTTCCCCCCTTAGAATGTGTCCTATCCATCTCTTCTTCCTATTTCTTAATACAATTATCAACTGTCTATCTGTGCCAACTCTCTCCAGGACTTCCTCATTTCTAACCTTTTGAGTCCAGCTAATCCTCTCCATTCTTCTCCAAATCCACAATTCCAATGCCTCCAGTTTCCTAATATCTTCCTTCGTTAAGGTCCATGTTTCACATCCATACAATAGCGTTGTCCAAACCGAAGTTTTCACTATCTTTATCTTTGTGTCTTTCTTTAGACTTTTGTTAATAGTTCTTTTCTACTACCAAAGGCCGCTTTTGCTTGTGCAATCCTACTGCATATTTCTGTCTCACATTTCCCATCATCGGTTATAGTATGACCCAAATATTTGAAACTCCTTACCTGTTCTAATTTCGTACCATTTATTGTGATATTAACTTCACCTTTATTATTGTACACTCTTATAACCTTGGTCTCTTTTATATTAATCTTCATGCCATATCTTAGGGCTGTATCATTCAGCCTATCCATTATCTTCTGCAATCCAATCTCGCTGCCCGCTACCATTCCTTGGTCATCTGCAAATCATACATCTTGTAACAAATTCCCTCCTACTTTTATTCCTTCTTCCAAGTCTTCCATGGCTTCCTCCATCATTGCCTCAGTCTTAATTATGAATTATTAATATAATAATTCATAATTAAGACAAACAGTAAAAAGTATCAAATAAGGGATTGGCTTGTGGTGAGGTGAAGGACAGAGAGGATTTGAGACAGTCTATCCTGGTTAAACTGGGATTCAAGGGAGGATGATGCTGATGATGATGAAGACAAACAGCCATAAACTATCATTGTTTCAATGTACTTTCTAATACACGGGTTAAGACACAATGATCTCTTTTGTAATAACAGTAAACAAAAATAATGATTCGGAATTACAATAAATAATAAAATAAATAGCATCTACTAAAACATATAAATTATTTATTATTCATTAGCAATTATAGTTAAGTATTATTATTAATTAGTAATAAATAGTAATTATTCAGAATTATTAAGGTTCACAGTTATAAATATAATTATTCATAAAATTAAACACAAGGCTAATAAGCTATCATTGCCTAAGTGCACTTTCTATTCTAATACACTGGCAACAATAATGTGCGTTCTTCAGTAACAACAGTACAGCTAATGTTAACGTCAGTTTCCTCACTCGAAAGCAATATCAGTGACGGTTGAGCCCAGGATTTGAACCCACACATACTGAACCGCGGTCATGTATCTTAATGACATCGCTACAGGCTCCAGCCATAAACTAGCTTCAGTTCATCAGTAACAATAGTAAAAAAATGAGCAATCGGCACTGTAACCCTACCAGGAGCTTATGCTTGAACCTCTGATTGACGCACTTCTTGACGAAGACGAGAGTGACGATAGCTAGAGCGGATATGAGGAGCTGCATGAGCACAGTGCGAGACAGACCAGCACAGAGGTCGTAGACAAGACAGAGGTACTCGCCTACCTGTGCGCCGCTCATCAGAGCTCTGGGGCTAGGCTTGTACCCCAGTATTAGAGCCACCTGTGAAGAGAACATGCCAACATATAATAATAATAAATTAATAATATAATAATATAGGTTTAAAGTATGTTTCCTCATACAAGGATGATGTCAGGGACGCCCCCCATCTCAATATATCCCCCATCACAATATCATCCCACCCTCTCTCAATATATAAGCATTCCATAGATCAACAAGTTAATCTCTTCACAAAAGACTAAGCCCAATCCAAACCTAATGCAGTTTAGGAAAATATGGCTTCTGAGGCGGTTTACCATTGCCTTACTCAGTTCTTACTCAGTCTCCTCTTACAACTTGTGCAGTTAATGGTTGGTTTATTATAATGGACAGTAAGCTAGATAAATAGTGCATATATCGGTAAACTTTACTATAAAGTCTCTTGCTCTTATTATACAGTCTAAAGGTTTGTGGCATAATATTACTCTACTAAATTGGCAACCCTTTGCCAAAGGATTGCCTTCCAAACAAAAGCAATCCTTGGCTTTCCTTTTCATCTCTATATATCAATGATAATCAAATCACCAGCTCAGTGCACATGCCATCAACATCTTGATGTCGATGCCTACATCAAGCAAATAAATCAATAAATCTCGTCAATTAAAACCTACATAATTTAAACCTACCATAATTTCAAAATAATTCTTTAAAATAAAAATAATTAAAAAAGGCTTCACATATATTTCCTCAACTACTGTAGAAGTGATGTGTGGGATGTCAACACTAGAGTCAAATACAACAGATGGATCAACAGATGGAACATCTCCAAGGCATGCATAACCCACAGGAAAGAATAGTACAAGATGTCTCAATAATAATGAAAGCACTCAGTCATATTCACCACTTCACGGGAAGGGGGTGTTAAGAATCCAACGGTCAGTCGGCACTTGGGGTGCCTCGTGGATTAAAGATCCATTCACATCATCATCATTATATATGGAGAGTCGCAAGAAGAAAAAAACAAAGATCAGAGATAAGAGAGGAGGCTTTATACACTTTGCACAGGTCTGCCAGTGCGCAGTACAGCCAAGAGATATTAACAAATATATTGTTAAAAATATCATAATTCCATAATATTATTAGAAAACAACATATACACGTGCATCGACAGTTTTGTTACAATGTGTTATCCAAGAGCTAACAAAATGTTACCTATTCACAGTGAATAGAGATTATTAGCTCAATGAGCAAAGTAAGGTAGTCTGACATAAACTGGTACTTAGGTTCAGCTTCTGAACATTCACTAGTAATTACCTAAATTTTATAATGGATCTACTATTTTAATTCAATGCAAAAGCTCTAATTTACGGTAAAAATATATGGACACGAATATTAACAACTTCAAATTGAGCAACGTTGCTTATGGATAAAATTACCTGATCTGTCAGTATTCTTAGATTAGCAGAGGCAAGGAATCCGCTTACAAATGATTCAGACATGTACGAGACGATAAAACCCAGCCGAAAAATTCCCATCAATATCAAAATAATCCCTGCCAGAAACGATATACTAATCGCAACAAGAATCCTCTCTTCGTCTCTCTCTTCATCAGATAATGAATTCCCTGTGACATTTCCAGAAACGACAATTCCATTAGTAACCTCATTGAGCACAGAAACGGAAAGAAGAAAACTCGTCAATGCCATTGAGCCAATAGAAACGTGGCGTGACGTCGCAAACA
The DNA here is from genome assembly GCA_905160935.1 of Enchytraeus crypticus. Taxonomy (NCBI): domain Eukaryota; kingdom Metazoa; phylum Annelida; class Clitellata; order Enchytraeida; family Enchytraeidae; genus Enchytraeus; species Enchytraeus crypticus. Next base: position 1,575,367 of record CAJHZI010000424.1, read on the forward strand.
CTAGATAGATGAGTACCGGGAAGACAGAGGTATAGAGACCAACCACCGCAGGAACGCTGGCTATCAAAGCATAGCCAAGGCTCTGCGGGACAGTCATCACCCCGATGCTTAGTCCAGCGACGATATCGCCTAACAAATAGTCTCGCCATCTGTAAGTTCTCAACGTCTCGACCAGCGGAACGTGGCGGTACAGAAACATCAAGCTTCGTTGACGAGAACATGTGAGCGCGTCGTGCAAACGTTCCCGGCATGATTGCTTGAGAGTGGGACGCTGTCTGTAGAGTTGATCAAATTCTTCTTGTCTGAGACCATAGTACGTTGATTGCGTGAAGGTTGATGGAAATTTTCTTATGATGTTTGATTGAGACTGATCAGTATTGACAAGAGCTATTTCTTCCATATTCCTCTAACAGTAATTCTTTACAGCCCTGAAACACATGATGTGGAAATTTAAATTAAATCAATCAAATGACAACAATATAATGCCCGGTACATCGCCCTAAGATAATTTTCCCTAGATGGGATAATTAATCACAAGAGGTACCCGTGTGCAAAAGTGCTCACATCTAGAAAAATTGGGCAAAAAATTGAAAAAATCTATCTAAAAATAGATTGAATCTGAACCTCTCAATCCTAAGGCGGACGTTCTAGCAATGCATCATACAACTCGCAAGAAATCAATATATAGAGTAATTTCTTAAATTTGAAAAAATTGATTTAATTAGAAATTACAAATATGACGATGTGATGAAATCTTTGCCCGTCAGAAAGTTATAGGTAACAAACGACAGAGCTGCAATTATCATTAATATTTATGAATTATAAACATGACGTAGCGATTAAATTTAAATATAGGCTAAACTAGTCATAAATCTATCATTTAAAACAAATAATAAATGACACATAATAGTAAAAATAAAAAAACAACAACAAAAACAAATAGAAACAAAAATAGCAATAATAAAAAATAATAATAACAAAAATAAAAACAAATTGATAACAATAAAAAAATAACAAATGACAAAGCTGTATGGTTAATATTTAGAAATTATAAATGATGCAGTGATAAAATTTAAATACAGCATACATACCCGCCATAAATTCGTAATCATAAAATGACATTGCTGTAATTAGCGTAACTATAAGGAATTTCGCCAGCAAGGGAGCGTCAACAGCTTTATTGTTAGCGTTACTTCAGACAGGCAGATAGCCCTTTATATTAGATAATGCTGGTAAAGCTAGGGTTAACGTCAGTTTCCTCACTCGAAAGCGATGTCAGTGACGGGCGAGCCCAGGATTTGAACCCCGAACATACTGACTGGATCGAGTATCTTACTGACTTTGCCACTGGCTCCAGCCAGTGATATGTGTCACTTGCTGATTCAATGCTGAAATTTCACTTTTATGCTGATGACACCCAGATTTACATCTCGTTCTCTAGTCCCGATTCTTCTGCTGCTCTATCCAATCTTACATCTACCCTTGATCTAGTTCACTCCTGGTTTTGCGCTAATCGTCTCGTTGTCAATACTTCAAAAACGAAATAACTTCTCATCGGCACCCCACAGCAGCGTCATAAAATAACTAGCTCAACCATTACATTTAAAGATATCCACATAACCTTGGTGTAATTTTTGATTCAAATATAAACTTTAAAACTCACATTTCAGCGGTCTGTCGTTCTTCTTTTTGACATATTATTTTTCTATTTTTTCGACAATTACGTCAAATTCGTAAGTCCCTTAATATTAATTCCGCCACTGCATTAGCTAATGCGCTTGACCATTCTAAACTTGATTACTGTAACTCTCTGCTGAATGATCTCCCTAATACCTCTCTAATTCGTCTCCAACATGTACAAAACTCTCTTTCTCGAGTTGTCTGCAATGTAAAAATACTCGAATCCCACACCTTTTCTTAAGAAACTACACTGGCTACCAGTCTCCGAACGTATAAAATTCAAGATAGCTTCCTTGACCTTCAAAAGATTAAATTATGGTAAATCATCCTATCTATCTGATCTTTTATCTATCTATCAACCTTCTCGTAGTCTTCGTTCCTCTAGTAAAAACCTTCTCACTGTACCTAACATTAAATCTGCCATGGACAGACACTCTTTCAAGATTTCTGCTCCGACAATATGGAACTCTCTGCCACAAGCTCTTTGATCTTGTAATTGTATTGGTACTTTCCTTGGCAAGCTAAAAACCCATCTCTTTCCACCATAGGTCTAAATTTTAACCCGCTTGCCTTGGATCTTGGACTGGCACTGTTTTGATCTCGCTTTCTCTTGTGGTCTCTGTGTACTAAGTCGTCATCATGTGGTGCTTTGACGCCTGTTTGTGTAGAGTCTGCAAGAGACGTCCCTGACATTGCCTTATGGCAAGAAACCGGACGTTAAATTCTTATTGACTGATTGATTGATGTGTAAGTGATATGTCAAGAAACATAGTGTAATCATCTCTCTCTCTCTGTAGTGTTACATGAAGTAGCAGTTCCAAGGTACATATTCATGCTGAGAGTCTGCTTTAACAATCCACATAGAGCACTCCATAGATAAGCAAGTTAATCCCTTCAAAAAAGGTGTGCCTTATCCATATTGTATGTGGCCTATAGTTTGGAAAAATATGGCCTCCGGGGTGGTTTCTCATTGCCTTGCAGAAGTTTTGTGGTTACACAGCTTGTAGTTTATTATATAGCTTTACTGTATATACTCCTAATTTGAACCCTGCACCTAACATAACATAACATAACAATCACTGGGTCAGAAAGCACAACTGCTTGTTTGAGACCCATGCAAAATAGAAGTTTAAAAATTTATCTACAAAACTATCATAGCATAACATAAACAACTATCATAGCATGACATATTTAACATATTTACAACATAACATGTACTAATGTATTTCAAACTACAACAGAACTAGGCCTACACATTTTCCTATATACACAAATTAAATACCATGTCAGGTCATATGATATATAGATATTCAAGTCAGTTTCCTACAAATGTCTCTTTTACAGCAAATCAAATAAGATACCGTTAATGGTTATTTCACATAAAAAGCTATATAAACTCTACTAACTACCAAAATTTATATATTTTAATGTGACAGATGTTAAACAACCCAACAATTCAAACTATACATAACCCTGTTTAATTACTGATCCACGGTTTAACAACTTACCACCGTAATCGGCTCGGACCAGCTTGGTTGTTCTGGGTAAATGATTAAGGTTTTTATTATTCCCAGACTTTAAGAAAATCGTATAATCTTATAATTAAAATAAATAATACAACTTTTTATTTTAAATAACTTGGTTTTTTTACTTAAAGTTCCATCCATAGATACGTATATATTGGGATTACGAGTTTTTCATCCAACAATGAAATGGTGATTTTATATACGCAGTGGTTAAGGTGTAGCAGCCTTTTAGAACTTGGAATAAGAAAATCCTCCTTAAGCTTACGCGCAGCTTACGATCAGTTTACATTTTGATTGCCGCCATTTTCTTCTGTTTCGCTAATATTTTGACTTGGTCGCTCTCTGACACTGATTTCTAGTCTAACGGAACCACTGCGTTGATTGCGTCTGCGTTTGCCTTAAACTCTAATCTTGTCTAACCCTCTTATCTAACTCTAGTATTATCTAACACCAAATCCAAGAGTAGTGTGACATTTTAGGCATTCCATTTGTTCTGAAGCATGAGCAATAACATTCGATATTGGTGTAATATTTGTAGTAAGCATTTCGCTTCTCAGTCCAATTATAATCGTCATGTTAAAGCTTTTCACCTTCTTTTGCCATCTAGCAAGAGCGATAGCGTAAGATATTGGTGTAGCATTTGCAGTAAGCAGTTTGCTAATAAGTATAATTATAAGCGCCATGTTGAAGCTTTTCACACGTCAAATGTTTGTGTGAATGCAACTGGGAATGCTGGAGTGAATGTAAATTCAAATCAGGATGTGACGTGTGATGCTCTGGTGCGAGATAGTGTTAATGTGGTTCCAGTTCTAGGTAATGTGAATACAACTGCAGTGATTGGTGATGTCAGTGTAACTGAAATGGTTGATGATGTGAATGTAACTGAAACGGTTGATGATGTGAATGTAACTGAAATTGTTGATGATGTGAATGCAACTGCAATGATTGATGGTGTTAATGTAACTGAAATTGTTGATGATGTGAATATAACTGAAACGGTTGATGATGTGAATGTAACTGAAATGAGTGATGGTGTTAATGTAACTGCAATTGTTGATGATGTGAATGTAACTGAAATTGTTGCTGATGTGAATGTAACTGAAATGAGTGATGGTGTTAATGTAACTGAAATTGTTGATGATGTGAATGTAAGTGAGGTGCCTAGTGGAGCGAATGTAACTGAAGTACATATTAAAGAATTGAGTGTAGGTGAGCGATTTGCATCATATGAGGAGGTAAAGATGAGGATGAAGGAGGCTGAGACACTTCATCGGGTCACACTGCATATTTCTAGATGTTGTACTCTCAAATCCAAGGCAGGTTCCAAGTGTCATAGCAGGAAGTTGGTGCCCACTGACTTGAAGTATTGCAGTGTGACTTAATCTTGCATTCATGGTGGTCGAAAGTATAAGTCTAGATCTACAGGAGCTAGATCAAATCTTAGGTAAGTTGTATGTACATTGACACAGAATTTTTTGACAAGACTTTTGATGTTTATTCTTATGTGATGTAAGAATATCGGCATCGTAATTCCCTTTTAATCCCAGTTTAACAAGAGTCGGGATATGAATAGATCTTCTCCACTCCTGTCTGTCTTATACTGTATCATCTGTCAGTCCCTTGCAATCTCGTCCATTCATTTTAGAGAAATTTTTTAGCAATTTCTGGAGCCTAGGCGTTTTGTATGTTTTCTAGTTTTGTTAGTATGTATCTCTGTGTCTTGTTATGCACATTTTAGAACTTTCCGGCAAGGGTGTCCGGTACATTTCAGATTTCTAATCTCTAAGGATGGCCAGTCACTCATTTTGACGAAGATTATGGATCGCCACAATCACATAGTGTCTAAGGTTAATTACTTTTAATAGTCAATACTGCGTAAATTATTTTTGAATTATTTAAATTCTTATGAAAGTTTTTGGGTGTACACTGGAATTCCGGAATAAATAGTAAAAAATTTTTAGTTTTAACAAATTCATTAATTTAATTTACGAGAAATGATAAGTCGTTAGCAATTTGCTAATATTTGAAACTATGCTTTTCTAAATTATAAATGGTACAATAGTTTAAAATTGGGCATTCATATGAATGACTTTTTTTGAGGGGTTGGAAGTCAGCTAGATAGGACAGAAAAAAGATTTTAGAGAGTGAGTGTCATTGAGAAAGGTTTAATGTTTTTCAGGTTGCTTTCAGTCACTTACCACGGCAGAGAATGCTGGATGAGAGTGCTAGGAAAGAGGCTGTGGCATTATTTTCACTTAGGGCCGACAAGCAACTCGTAAGAGAGTATCTTAACAAAAAACAGGCAAACGTGTACTTTTACGAGATCTGTCTAACATTCGCTGGCATGGTAAGGAACCAGTTGGCAATCAGTTAACTGCTGCTGTTAGATTTCTGGAATGTCAACCAGGCAGCACGGCTAGATTAATTATTCACCCTGACAGTAATGAACTTGTAGGTATCTACTACCAAGATGAAGCAATGCAGAAGGTCTTTAGTGACCTTCCTGAATTGTTGATGGTAGATGCTACATACAAGTTAAACAATTTAAAAATGCCAATGTTTGTGATGATAGTTGTTGATGGAAACGGTGAAAGTCAGATTGCCTGCACGTTTTTAGCTGCGGATGAGAGAGAGTGTACTTTGCGAAGTATGATTAGTTTATTTAAGAGCACTAATCCTGACTATGAAAAAGTAAAGTGTATAATGACTGATAAAGACATGGTAGAGCGGAATGTTTTGAGAGAGGAATTGCCTGATGCATCTTTGGTTATTTGTTTGTATCATGTGCTGCGAACATTTAGGCTGAGGTTACCTGTGAGAGGATGGGTTTGCATAGCGAGCAGAGATTGTTGTGTTTAGATATGTTACAGGAGATAGTACATAGCAGGAATGCCCAGGAGTATGATGAGAAAGTTGCTCAGCTGTTTGCGACAGGCATCAGCACAGTCATACGGTACTTTGAGAAGAACTGGCACTGTATAAGGGAAGAGTTTGTCAAGTCACTGAAGGCTGGACGAGGCACACTGTGTAACAGGACAAACAATCAGTTGGAGTGCATCAACCAGAAGATTAAAACTGTTTGTCGAAAGTATGTTTTCATTGATATTTTGAATTTTATTGTTTGCAGACTGCGCTTGCTGTTTTTATTAACATTGGTATTTTATTTCACTGGATTTCAGTTACTGAAAGGAAGAATGAATGTGCCAGAAATTAGGCTAGATCCACTGATTATAAGATGTGTCCACTTACGTAGATTTTCAGTTCAAATGGAGATATCTGTACCCTGAATCCATACAGTAAGGTCAAGGACAAATGTATTAGCATAAGTCTCTCAAAGTGATGAAGTACCCAATTACTCAAAGTATAAATTTATGTGAAAAAGCCATAATTGTATACCAAATTTGTACTATGCTAATTGAATCAATTTATCTTGGTAGTTAACAACGTCATGCTATTTTTTGTTGATTTTGCAGTTTCCTTTAAAATTGTTGTATATTAATTTTATTAGAAATAGTACTCTGAGCGAGTTCTGATATGATTGTATGATTGAGTGTTTGTACTTATTAGGGTGTGTTTGTAAGTGACAATTGTTATTTTAACTCTTTAATAAGTATGTTTTTAAAAATTTTCTTATATCTAAACGTAAAATTTATCAGCAAGTAGGCCTAAGTGAAATAATTGTTCTAAACTTTAGCTTTTACGTTGTTAGTGTTAAAGACTTACAGTGTAACTTATATTGTGTCTAAAATATTTTGTGTTATTGGCTTTAGGTGGTGTGCAAGTTATAACTTGCATCGTTTATGTTACTTGTATCTATGTTGATGTTATTCAAAGTTTTTAAAGAAAATTAAATGCATTTATTTAAAATTTAAAAATGACATAAAACAAGTTCTTTATAACTACATAGGAGTGTATGATTATATGTACATAATATATTTGTGTGTATCATTGAACGCATATATTAGTGTGCCTTATTGTGTGTATCAGGGGTGTACCAGATCCCGGTTCCGTCTGACCGGACTCCGGCAAATTTTGCCAAATCCAACCGGATTTGTCACGGGATTTGGTACTCATTTTTAATATAAAAAGTTATAAATTGATATTTCAAAACTTGTTGCAAAATTTATCTTAAAGAAGCAGAACATAAGACTTAATGATAGTTATTTGCTTACAATAATAACCTAGTTGATGTCATATGATGATACTTTGATAGAGTTTATTTTGATTTTTTTTAAAAATCCGGTTCTGATTCCGTCGGATTTGAAATGATCAAATCCGGTACACCCCTAGTATCTATATATCAGGGTGATCACTCATATGGAAAACCTGGACTTCTTAAATTTTTCAGTAAAAAAATAAAGAAATATTAAAGACACATACGGTCCAGTTGAAAAATTACACAGGCTACTTTGGTTCTGAACAAAAAGTAATCAGAAATATGTCAGCACTTCAAAAGTGTTAAAATTAAATAGCAATGTGTATAATGTTTTAAAATCAACATTAACGGCTGAGATAGACGTCGATTCTATGATGGCACTAAAATTGTCAAGGCGCACTGGAAAAGTCAGGGAATTTGATGTGGTTTGGAAAGTGGTCACCTTGATATACGTATAGTTAAGGTCTAGTTAAGACTAGTAAAGACTTCTCCGTGGGCTGACACCTTGACGTGGTGGAGAGGCCTAATGGCCTGTATGCTGCAAAGTTGTACATGTCTTGTACATGTCTTGTACATGTCATACAGGCCAGACTAAGTGCAGCCGTCCTTTACTTATAATATAAAAATATAATTGTGTTTAAATAATTCATTTATTTCAGCTAGTCAACTCGCACTCTACTTCAGCTGGTCAACTTGAGGGAAATGTGAACATTAGTGGCACCGTCAATTTTCCTGACTAGGCCTATATGCATTTAGATTTGTTAAAATATTCTATCATTCCTGGACAAACAAACTATCAATGAGAAAAACTGAAATAATAGAATTGATAGACACTCTCCTCATTGTTTGATGTATTTTGGTATTTATAATCTGTTTATTATATTTGTTGTTCTACTCCATAATAATAACAAGTTAACGGTTAAACTTTAATTTGATCCTGAATATTTCTGTTGAAAAAGGTACTATAACTCAGAAAGTTTCTCATTTATTCAATTTATTCATTCTGTGACAGTATTAGTTATCCTTGATTAGTATTTAATTCTTGACTGCCTGATTTCGTGTCATGATTAGTATATGTATGTTAACGGTTAAACTTTAATTTGATCCTGAATATTTCCTTTAAAAGGTACTATAACTCAGCAAGAAAGTCGATGATATGAAATTTAATGTGACATAAAATATTGCAAAAGTAATCAGAGGTGGAGTGGAGAGCACAGTCGTACTGCCTCCAACGTGACTGTAATGCTGCAATGCCTTGGAATGAGCACCGTGCTTTATTAAGGAGCCTAATAAGTGGCCTAATATCAATTATGCGAGTTGCAAAACGGTCATGGTACATTCGATATACAGTTAAATTTACGTTTATGTGAAGAAAACAAATTGTTTGATTTATGTTAAAATTAAAGGTGCAAATTTAATGACTAATGTCTTCCAAAACAGTTCTGCACTGAACAACGTCCACAACAACCCTGCACTGAACGCCGAAAATTTACAACGGACATAGGCATACAAATTTGGTAAAACAACTTATTGTGTAATTAGATAATATGTTTATTTTCAGCAAAGACACAAAAAGCATAAACCACATACAATGCATCAACAATATATATACAAAATCCTTGCTCCACCCCTGCGCAAGGCGTTATTCCTTTGAATGACCTCACCTGTCATTGTCATTCTCAAATATAGAGATGTCAAAGTTCATGGCCTTTGGTTCAGGAAACAAGTAGCATTCCTATTTAACCATTAGTATAACATCTGTCTGCCGTTTCTTCTAGGGCTGACACTTCACGTTAGATTAATAGAGAGCTAGTTTCAGTTTCAGCAGCTTTTGTAACTGGTTCAGTGATATCTTCAACTTGTTGAGAGGCTTGTTTTGTACTTATTTCCTCTTCACTCGTGTCTGCAACTCTGGTCTACAAATAATAATAAAAGTGTATAATTATAAGCGTTAAACTAATTAGTTTCTTCATGACAAAAGGACTAATAGTGACAACTGGTTATAAACTCCGATATTAAGAAGCATTCCGCCACGGTAGCAATCATCTTATCCAGACTTTCACCAGTAATGAAAAAAGTGCATTAAAATTAAGTTCTTCATAAACATAGTTGACAACATTGGAAATGTATAGGACTGTCTACAAACTACACAGAAACTGAGATTTTGTGAACTATAAGATCTGCAGTGTGATGTCATAAGGTGTATACAAAGCTTGTTCATCAAACTATTCTTTTCAGAGTCAAAAAATAATGAAATAAAATCAGTTCATTTAAGCAGTGTAGATACGTTTTCTATACATTTATGCATACTCTTCCAATGCTAACTAATAAGTCGCCGAGGGTTACCTCACGGAAAACACCCTAGATTTAACAATTCTTCAATATATAGTGACTAGATTTGGCAGGGATGTGTCAAATTGGATTATCTAGTGGAGTGTTGCAAGGTAATAGAAAGAATTCATACTTTCTGAAAATATTTCAAGGGGTGTCGTTTTCTACGAGACAGTTTAGATGCATTTACTATCGATTCACTTACCACATTTTTGGAAGCCTTTCTCTATGAGAGCACAGACGGTTTGTTCTGCTTGTGGTCACCTCAGCTTGTGCCACACTCTCAAATTTGATGTGCCCAAGAAGAAGAGTTAGAATCCAATCCATATTTCCTTCATCTCATAGAGTGGCTGCATGACCTGCAATACATTACATAAAATATTTAAGAGAAATTTGTCAAGCTGGTAACTAGAGCTGTGATATTCAATGTCGTCATAGACTGACTGGACCGTGTGTGAGAGGCAGCACTCATCAGAAGAACTTGGGCACCCGATGTGTACTGTGTAGCATTGCTTTAACATATTTTAACTATATCCTTGCAAGTCTGAGCAGCCGATGTTAAAATCTCTTCAAGATCAGAATCGGATCATTGTACCACCTGATCTTAGTGCAGAAGTTACTAAGCACATGACCTGTAACACTTTAAGATTTGCTGGTCTAACGCTTGACATCTCCGATAATTATAATTATATACAAATATAATTATAATTTATCTTACAACTGAGACACAAATCAAGTGACAGCTCCTTCAGTAGGCCATACATGCAGTCCAGAGTGACACTTCACACGAATACTAACAGTGGGAATGTTATCCACACAATAACGATATATAGATAGATAGTGACAGATATTTACAGAAGTATATATATATATACATAATAATAATAAACAAATAACACATTATATTGAAATGATCAACCATATTACAATCAATCACTATTGCTACCACATGTTTAAACCGTTAGGCAATTTATTTACTTTTCCATGTAATAAGTCCAGTGAATGTCCAATATTTTCCTCTCAGATCAGCGCGGCTTGGATTCGAACACACGAGAGTTCAATTCACTTCAGGGTCTGTCATTTAAAACTTCACAACGTTATCTGCACCACTAACCACTACGCCATTACGTCATACAAATAATTAAATTAAATATTTAGAAATAAATCATTCATTGTATTGAAACTCTGTGTATATAACTAATAAATCCAGAACAATTTTTTTACAATTGCAATATACTACATAGTATTTTCTTTTTATCGTTATATATATCTCTCTTCAGTGCACTGACAAGTGGCAAGTTGAAGGTACATATTCTTACTCAAAGTATAGATGTATTTACTTTGAAATCACTTACCACATTTTCGGAAGCCTTTCTCTTTTGAGAGCAAAAGATGGTATGTTCAGCATATGGTCGCCTCAGCAGGTGCCAGACTCTCAAATTTGATATGTCCAGGATGAAGAGTTAGAATTCAATTAACTTTTTTTTAACTCATGGAGTGGCTGCATGACCTGCAATACATTACATAAAATATTTAATGAGAAATTTGTCAATCTGAATGTGAATATTAATTGATAGCTTATTAAGGCATCGCAGCGTAAGCTTATTAAGGCATCGCAGCGGTACTGGAGAGATACAGCACACACTGCATTAATTCAAGTCACAAGGAACTAAATGAACTGCCGCATTAAAATAAACAAACTTTATAGTGAAATGATCAACCATGTCGATATCTATCATTTTGAATAACACCACATGTTTAAAACTTTAGGCAATTGAGACCATTTTCCGTATAACCAGACCAGTGAATGTCCGAGATTTTACTCTCAGATCAGTGCAGCTGGGATTCGAATCCACAACAGTTCAATTAACCTCAGGATCTGTCGTTTAAAACTTAGTGACGTTACCCCTACGCTATTAAGACATTCTATTATTAGGCCACTGCGACATTCAAATAATTAAATTAAATAATTCGAAATAAATAGTTATACTTAAACTCTCTGTATGTATAACTAATAAATCCTGAATAATTTTTTTACAATTGCAATATACGTACATAGTATTTTTTTATTTATCGTTATATATATCTCTCTTCAGTGTACTGACAAGTGGGAAGTTAAAGGTACATATTCAAACTCACCGCTTTCTCGCTTCATAAGAGCACTCCTTAGATCAACAAGTTAATCCCTTCACAAAGTCTGTGCCTTATCCATACCTTATGTAGCCTATAGCTTGGCAAAAGTACGGCTTTTGAGGTGGTTTCCCGTTGCCTTCCTCCGTTAGATGGACTAATTATCATTTAATCCTTGGGGAAAATATTTCATGGTGAAGTGGGTCCCCTCTTGCCATCCTCAGCTCCTGCCTTAGTCGCCACTTATGTACACGCGATACCTATTCTAACCACACCCGAACACAACACGTTATATATATATATATATATATATATATATATATATATATATATATATATATATATATATGGCCTACTCATACGTACGAAAATTATCAAAATCCAAAAAGGTGACACCGGAGGGTACATAAATAGCGCAAGGATCTAACAGCTGATTTGTCAGCTGATCGTAAGCATAAGGAGGATTTTCTTATTCCAAGTTCTAAAAGGCTGCTACACTTAAACCACTGCGTTTTATATATCATCATCATCAAAAAAATTAGAGTTAAAATTAAAGTTAAAAAATTATTTTATATCGCAGTTTTATATCGCATATTTTATATCGCATTTTATATAGCAGGACTTCATACGACTATAATAGTAGTTAGTTTAAAAACCTTCCACACGGCTATATCATAGAAATAAGAACAAAAACTTCTAAATAATTAATTTTAACAGAGGAGCATAAGCCAAATTTACTTTTAGGAACATTACTGAATTTCACCTGGCCGTTTTAACTGTGTTCGGGTTGTTTGAAGAACAGACTAATCGCTGACTGCATGTGTCTTAGCAGACGACTAATTAAAGTACTAAGATCCAAACCAACGTCAGAAAGGGCATAAAACATGTGTCTTAGCAGACGACTAAAGCAGTAAGATCCAAACCAAAGTCAGAAAGGGCATACGGTTGATGAGCGTCCATGGAGCCAGAATTAATTTTTCTACTAAATTTTCTAATATGAATTGAAGAGAAATTTGCGAGGGTCCGATTAGCTGATGATGTTCGTATCTCGACCCCAGTTAAACTGGGTTTATTTGAAAGATGCTGGTGAGTATTTAATTTTTCCATAAGAAAATTTTTCTTAAGATATTGATTATAAAAACTATTTGTCGAAACTCAATCACTATTTTTTCAAACTCTAAATTTGTCTAATTGGCAGTAATTACGTATCGTTTGCTATTCATAATTCTTATTTAAAGCAAATATTTCACAAATGTAGGTAATGCATTTATTGAATTTTATTCCTGTTTTGTTTGATATCTGAATGGTATTAAATGTGTTGGTTGGTTAGTCATTCATAATTTTAAAAGAAGCCTTAATTACCTTGGTAAATTTATGTTGACAATTTATTCATAGTACATTTCACGTTAAACATCGTCATCTTGTTTTTCCTTTGCCCAGGTCTGCCTAAGCCCAACGCATAAAGCACATTTCTACACCTATGGTTTTGATCTTCAAGGATTCTAAATTATTGAAAAATTAAGACTAAAAATACGAAGGTTAAGAAAATTTTCGTAACAGAAATTATCGTGATTTAATACTTTGATTATTAAAACTTGAGTGTTTGTTGACAAAAATTATTGACATGTGGGTTAGCTTCTGCCAGTAAATAAATGGAATATATCCTAACCTGCTAATAGTAATTTCTTCAACAGATAACCACTTAAATCACGCCATTAGTCTCATGATATAACGATAACTAGATATTTTATTCGATGACTTATTAAAATTTCAGTCGTGTTTATTCATTTTCTACTTAGTTATGTTGTTATATTTATATTGATTTATATTCTTGCTATAGATAATCAGTTATGTGTAAACAACCATCATCCAGTTATCTTGACGAATTAACTGAGAAAGTCCTGTTAGAGGCTCGGTCTTACATTGGCCTGAGCTCTAGCGAACCTGTTAACATTGTCAGAAGAACGAAAGATTTAAGACATGGCGACTTCATACTACTAGTACCTTCTCAGTTGAGGCAGAAACTTCCAGGCTTGAGGAGAACTGGTGGAACTGAGAAGTCTAAGGACCAGAACTCGCAAAGCTCTGACTCTGATGAATCTCCGCATGCACACAAATATTTTCCAGGTCTAGAGCCGTCTGATCCTGATCTTAGTTCTTTGCCCGGTTTAGAAGGTTCTGACGGGAGCTTGGATAGATGGCGCATTCCAGGATTGGATCGCTCCACTTCTGGAAGCTCTGGGGAGCGATCCAGTGTCAACAGATCAGTCTCTGAGGAGTCAGGAGCTGGCAATAATACAGTATGAGCACTACATTTTATGCAATGTTGTTGCACCAATATTTACAGAAACTGATCAATGTTAAACTTAGTTTCTGTCTAAAAATATAAAATACGGTTAATATATTAATATATAATAACTAATAATATACTTACTAATTTATTAGTATGTTAACATACTAAGTTAAAGTTAACTAGTTTTTTTAACGTACTAAGTTTTATACAATGTTGGTAATAATAATAATAATAATAAAGGTTTAACATCCGTTTCTTCATCCAGGGATGATGTCAGGGACAGCACACATAGCTACATATCAATTCACCCAGACCAATCTGCAAAAGAAATGTGCTGAAGAGAAGTAAGGCCCTAAACGAAAGCCAGTCCAGTGATCAAAAATGGTCAGAGTAGATTGGTTATGTCTATGGTGGGAAAAGGGAAACGGTAATCTTAAGGTTAATGTAAGGTTACACTAATATTTACGGAAAATTAGCAATGCTAAACTTAGTTTCTATCTGACAATATAAAATATGGTGAATATATCAATATCTGTATTCTGATAGTTATTCTGATTTTGCAATAAGCTAACTTACTAAATTATTTTAATGATTTTAAAAAACCAAAGCTATATTTAGCGCTGACTTTAATGTCAACTTATATCGATTCTCACTTGTTTAATTTGTTAATTTTTTTGCTGATAACTTTTGTCTTAATATAGTTGTCTGTCAACTTCTCAATGGCTTCTCGTTTCCTGTTGTCGTAGAATCTAATAGACGATGTTTTGAGACTACGCCCTGGTCAGTATCTGCTGCGACTGCATCGTGAGCCGGTGTTCCGTCACATTCTCACTGATATCTCTCGTCGCGGTGACTCGTACGGTTTTATCAGTCCTGTGGAAGGCGGTGAGTCAGGCCGAATTGCTCTGATCAGCTCAGCTTCATTGGGCAGAGATGAAGACAGCCGCTGCTCGACAGGAGGGCATGGCACACCACGGGGTCGAGGTTCTAGTAGGAGGGCTAGCCTGGTGATGCAGGGAGGGGGTGTGGCTTCTGATGACTCATCCGTAGGAGAGGCGGGGCTTCAGAGAATAGACAGTAGAAGGTCTAGCCTGGCAGTGCAAGGAGGGGGTGTGGCTTCCAATGGCTCATCCGTAGGAGAAGCGGGGCTTCAGAGATCAGGCAGTAGGAGGAGCTTTCTGTCTAAAGGCAGCAGTTTTGGTAGCTCAACGGTGGTGGGAAGAGTTGAGGGTGTGGCTGATTTAACGTTGGATAAGTTGAGAGTGATACTCTCGACCAGACATGTTGAATGTCTTCTAAATGCTCATGGGTATGTCGCTCTGTATGCAGACCTTGGTATTCACTAGAAGTATGGTATCATAATCATGTAAAAATTACAAGCTTGAGGAATTAAATTGTAACATTTTTTCGAACATTTTGTTATATAGAAGGGCTTTTACAGTGTTTTTGCAGTGTATTCTTCAAAAGTTAATAATATTGACATCATCTTGAATACTAAGCAGTGTTAATATTGTTGTGGCTGTCATCAAATGTAACTGTTATTAAATTATGGCTATTAAATGTTACTTGTTATTGCTGTTGTTGTTGTCATATGGCAGAACATTTTCTGATCCACAGGAGGCTTCTCAGTGGAGTTTTTCTTATGAACCTATTCATCAGGGCGTCACTCAGAATTTTGTGTCTGCATGGAAAGATGTCGAACGTAGCATCAAACGAGATATTTATCACCTTTAGATATCTACCTGTAATAGACTTTCTGATTGATTGTAGAGGTTCACATGTGTTGTGTCCTTTTACTGAGCGTCATAAAAGGCAACAAAGCACTAAAATCAAATCCAATATTAGAAAGGGCATTTGAATGGCGAGCACCTAGGCTCCAGAAATTGCTATAAAACTTTCTAATCCCTATCCTAGTTAAACTGGGATTCAAACAAAGTTGATGATGATAATGATGATTGATTATAGACTTTACTAGTACTTTAGTATTAGACTTTCATAATTTAGGTCTCTGCACTTGTTGATATCTACAGATACATCACAACTGCTGTGGGTTGCGACTGGAACGTTCAACAATTACTCGACGAACTTCTCCGTCAAGCCGTTGACCCTTCCTCTCTCGTGTCAATTAAGACATCTGATTGGATGAGTGATGGAGCAGAGGCGGGGCCTCAAAATCTAGAGATGCTGCATGCCCTGTTCAATGAATTAACCCAGGACAGTGAGGCATACTACAGGCAGTATGTTGTGGGCAGTGAAGCAGCCTCGACTGAGTAAGTTTAGCCAGTCTTAAATTTCCAGTTTGAAATTTGATGTGATGTTATATTTTCACTGTTGCTGTTTTACAAACCTTTAAATTCCAAATATTGTACAACGTGGTGTAATGTTTTCGCTATTTTATTTTATTTGGTTCATTGTTTTAAATGGATAGAATTGTAATTCTTTTTATTATAAGTATGAAACTTTCAATATCGATTTACTAAATGAAATTAAATAAATTCTTGGCAGCACAGCATATCTTTTATGGTTGGAAGCATAGAATATCCACAATTTAATTAATTGATAATCACCGCAGTTTAAAGTCCATTGAAGTCTTTCCGAGGTTGTTGGCCATCATATGCTTTATGGCTTTTTCATTAAATATAATTTAATAGACTTTAATTATGTTTTAAATATATTGATTTTAATAATTTATTAATTCAGATTTGAAATTTAATTGAGTTTAAATTCTTAAAATTTATTTTTTGTTGTATTCTTTTTATATTTAAACATATTTTCATATTTTCATATTTAAATAACTTAGCTAATTTTAAATCTTTGAATTGTTTTTTCTTAATGTCTGGCTTACCGGCTGGAGCCAGTGGCGATATCGGTAAGATGGTCGACTGCTGATCAGTATGTGCAGGGTTCAAATCCAGGGCTTGCCAGTTACTGACATCGCTTTCGAGTGAGGAAACTGACATTAACATTAGCTCTAGCTGTATCAAATTTAATCATTTTGGCATTTAATAATTTAATCTCTATTCTTCAGACAGACTGATGGAGCTGAACTATCTGGCGATACGGCTGTAGCAAAAGACATGGCCGTACAGGCAGATCAAGCAACGGAATCAGCTGCAGCGCAAACTGCAGAACGTGAACAAGAAGCAGTAGTAGAGCTGGCGACAACAGAATTGAAAGATATGGCGACCAGCGTGCATGAGTTGAGATTAGATCTGCAGAGGTTGAGGAAGGAACTCGTTAGTGAGGGAGTGACGAATGAGAAAACCTACCACAAGAACGTTAACACCGTTGCAGGTGGGAAATTTTAGCATTGCAATTATCTTGACCTCATTTTAGTTTTAGTTGTTTGTTGCTATTGTATTGTAATTTAGCGGTATTCTCTGATATTAGTTCTTATTTTGTGAAAATTGAATCTACTGCTCTTTTGTAGTTAAATTTAATGTAATTTAACGTGATTAAAAGTCATGTTAAGTAGTGTGAAATCAATCAGAATTTATGAATTTCAAACAAGGTGTAATTACTTGTTAGGTTTTTGTAGTTTATGTGTAGCCATTAATTTTCATGTGTTGTTAGTAATTATGAGAATAGACCAATCATAAACTGCACGTTTCTCTTTAGATGTAACGTTTGCAGGAACTGAGAAAGGCAGAGGGAAACCACCTCAAAAGCCATATTTTTTCAAAGCTTTGGCTACTTAGACATGGTTAAAGCAGAGCCTTTTGTGAAGGGACTAATAAGTTAATTGATGGAGTGTGAAGGTAGATTTGAGAAGGAATATGTATGTTAGACCTACAGCATAGCAAAACACTTGAGAGAGATAGAGAGAGTATTGGTTTTGATGGGAGTAGATGGGAGTACAAGGAAGGAAGCTACGATGACTATTCAATAAAAATTCAGTTCTTCTGCAGAGATCCGGTATATAGAGAATTGTGTGGTGGTATATCTCATGTGAATGTCTCAATGGCGCAGTGATTAGAGGCTTCAGGTAACGCCATGACGCTTTAAATGACAGATCCTGTGTTGAATTAAACTCTTGTGGTTTCCATTCTAGGCAGCGCTGATCTGAGAGTACAATCTCGGCTATTCACAGGACTGGCTATATGGTAAATGGAAAAATTGCCAAACGGTTTTAACATGCGACATTAAAAGTGATAGATATCAACATAGTTGATGGTTTCACTATAATGCATGATACTTTTTATTTATGTGAGATGATTTTCAAGTCACAAGATACTCTGGTTTGCTCTGCACCAAGATTAATATCTGCTTTAATGTCTCTTACAAGAAAAACACTGCTTTTGGGTCTAATCAGTTTCATGGCTCCTATAGTTGAGATTATTGGCGTGGTAGTAATGATATCCAATAGTGAGTTATTATATATTCTATTTTCTTTCAGTGCGTCTCAGCTCTCCACTGTTTATGCAGATCTACAATCTAGAACAGTCTCGACGTAATCTGGTGCCAGGACTCTGTTCTTCATCGCTACGGCAACTGGAGGGGGCAGGAACTCAACTCATCGCTGCCAAACTAAACGAAGTACTGATAAATGACGATGAGCCAGATAATTCCGCTGCCAATCAAGACGGAGAATCGGCACGTGATTTGTTAGCCGTCAATCAGGAGGACTCGGGAACTGTTTCGATAGCCAATGAGAAAGGTTCTAAGTGTAGCGAGATGTGTGATTGGTTGGTTGCTCACGTTACGACAAAGCGTGAAGAGTTTGTTAGTCAACAGATGGAGCTGGCGTGGAGAGCTCTTGTGCCTGATGTTAGACGTAGCAAGCAGGTTGGCGAAACTTCGCTTTGGATACTGGACTGGCACAGTTTTTTTATTTATTTATTACCATTTACACTTTATCAATGTTTTCTGGTGGTTTGAAAATTTGTAGGTATAACTCGAAGTGAATTACTCAATCAAATTTGTACGTTTTTAGAGTCGATTTTAAATTATGATGTGTATATATATTTTAATGCCTTTCGATTAAGATTATTGATTGTTGAAATATCTTCATTCTTCATTTATTCATCCTATATCCTTTTACATGTGTAGTTATGTTATTGTGCTATTGTTAAATATTTTTACATTGCAATGACTTAAATTATTAACTGCGCCATGTGGCTCAGTTATAGAGAGGTCGCCTCTCGAGAAAGAAGTCAAAAGTTCTAGATTGTGTTGCAACATGGAAATTTCTCTTCCGGAGGGGCACATAAAAATGCCATTGATGATCACGCTTTTAGGATAGCCAACCTTAATGTGCTATTTCTCTTCTTTTCTAGACCCCACCATTGCAAACCCATAAAGTAAGACATCACTGTGTCTGTCACTATAATTAATCATATTAAATCAATATGTATTAAATTGTTGGTTAATTGCGAAATAATGTATTTCTATTTCTGCCACTGTCTGGAGCCAGTGGCGATGTCGTAGGACACTCGACCGCAGATCAGTAGGTGCGGGGTTCAAATCCTGGACTCGCCCGTCACTGACATCGCTCTCAAGTGAGGAAACTGACGTTAGCCTGAGCTTTACCAGCTTTTGCTTTATTTGCTTAATATAAGAAATATGAGTTTTGTGATTGTAATTATTAATTGAGTCTCATTTTTTTTGTTTAAAATGTTTCAGCTACGGGTAGTGTGTGCGGGTGTTTCAGTGCGCGGGTCATCAGCTTCTGTTCTCTCAGCGGTTGACTTCATCAGGTTTGTTCTCTTACAGTGCACTGCCAAACACTATAGGGTGTAGCATAGAAAATGGTTCCGCTGTGAAAAATATGGTACATTTCTTTTTCTTCTGGTGAAGTTGATCTCAGAAATCACTAAGTTAACTTGCATTGAATTTAATTTGGTATCCAGAAAGCATGTACTAAGGTGGAATTTAACATTATCCTCTAAAATAATACATTTTGCATTGTTGTATTGCTTTATTACATATATTTATATATCAATATATGTGACTATTTTTCTTTTCTTTTTGTTTTTCAGGTTAAGAGAGCAACAAACCAGAGCTGCATTCCTGTCTAAATACGGTCAATCAACAATTGGTAAGTTGTATTACGGATACATAATTTCGGTTTCTGTCTCCACAGAAAGTAGTTTAAATGAATAAATGCACATTTCTAGTTTGATCTGTTTCGGCTTATTTCACGTGACGGAGAGCTGTATATGTCCCGTTGCTAATCTGACTTCAGCCTTGACTGAGAAAGTAGGTTACGAATTACATGTTGTAATTCTTATGTTGAATACTTCCGTCATATGTCATCATGTAGAATGAGCATTTGTCATCGTGTAAAATGAGCATACGTGAGTAGTGTGGAATGAGCATACGTGAGCAGTGTGAAATGAGCATACGTGAGCAGTGTGGAATGAGCATACGTGAGCAGTGTGGAATGAGCATATGTGAGCAGTGTGGAATGAGCATACGTGAGCAGTGTGGAATGAGCATATGTGAGCAGTGTGGAATGAGCATACGTGAGCAGTGTGGAATGAGCATACGTGAGCAGTGTGGAATGAGCATACGTGAGCAGTGTAGAATGATCATTCGTGAGCAGTGTGTAATGAGCAGTTGCTGTTGTTGTTGTTCAGGTTGGGAGGGGACAATGAAGGAGCTGGTGAAGGCTGTAGTCAAGTTTGAGCTGATGTCAACTGCTTCTCGTCAAGAGGTAACTAATCAATCAGTCAATCAGTAAATCAATAAGGCATCTATGTCACTAAATTGGTCAATCAATCGTGTTATCAGTTATGACTCATCTGTCAAGAAAAACTATTAAAAAACCGCGGGAAACGAATTACTGTTGGTTTACGTGTATTCGTTTTTGCAGTTATCCTACACTCTAACTAATGTGTACTTATATCTATGAAAACTGTACATACTATTAAACTGAGTCGGTGGCTTGTTGGCATGTTGTTTGACAGTGGATCAGGTTCAAGGTGCAAACCCCGTTACTAACTTACTACGTAATTTGTAACTTACTATGTAATTTGAGTAGGAAAACTGACGTAAAACATGGCTTTAGCCTTTTTTTAGTCTTATGTTTGATCTGGTTTTATACTTGTTGTGCTGATATTAGAGATAGTTATTTCATTACCTATTTCATTACCGGTGGCTGATGTACGTGGCTGTAGATAAAGCTTGACCTCTCTGATGCACCCAGTCAGGATGTAGAGGTCCGAGGTCACGCTAGGGGTCAGAGAACAGGAGGGGGTGGGGGAGCGGTGTTTGTGATGTACAACTCAGCGAGGCTGACCACTCTGTTCACTAAGTTCTATAGAACAGTGGCTCAGGGTGTGTACCCAGCCATACCAGAGCCAACAGCCATCAAATACTCTGCTCTCAGAGAACTGGTTAGTTCATTTATAAGCTCTCTCCAAAAATAAGATAAGAGAGACTTTACTTAATTAAGAGTTAAAAAAAGAAGCGATTAAAATAATACCTCTACACTCTATTATTATTAATATTATAGTAATAATAATAATAATAATAATAATAATAATAATAATAATTATTATTATTATTATAATAATAATAATTATTATTATTAAACAATGGTGGAACTAGTGCGGCATACGTTAAGAAGAAGTCTGTGTATTTTGGCACTGCACCAAGTCTTCTCATTGACTACTGCAGGTCCATTGTTTAAACTACTCTATATATATTCTCTCTCTCTCTCTCTCTCTCTCTCTCTCTCTCTCTCTTAGTGCACTGCCTACTGGCAGGTCCATGGTATATAACGCCTCCACTCTTCTCTGTCTTTCGCTTTCCTCTTCATGTCCACGTATGAGTGGGTCTTTAAATCATCTAACATACCTAATCTCGGCCTGCCTCTGCCTCTTTTTCCTTCCATTCTACCTTCTATGACCTCTTTTAATAGACCTATATGTATTTCTTTATAAAATATCCTTTTGTATAATGTAGAAGATCTTGTTTAATTTCTAAAATATTCTTTCTATGTAATATATAATGTTCTTGTTTAATTCATAATTTCTTTCTTATAATGTATAAGTTAATGTTTAATTTCTAAGGTATTTATAAATGTAATTTACAACTGGTATTTATGTTTAATTTACTGTTTAATTATTAAGTTTTTTCATGTGTTTCTGTAATTTCTTGTATGAATTAAAGAAAATTAAATACAGGGTGGTCCAGAATAAATGAAACTACTTTGAAGGCTAATAACTTTGACAAATTTTATCCGAACGTCTTACGTGATACATTAGATTAAAGACAATTCTCTTTTCTATTAAACTGCTAAATATCTAAGAGATACAGTAACATATGTTTGAGAAAATGTCATTAGTCGCTAATATGTAATTTTCATGTTTTTCATGTCATATAATCTCCTGTATGAAAGTTAACCTGCCAGAGCTTATTGAACCACAGAACTGGCCACCCCTGATTTGAAACCGATTTACTAATCGATCGTTTACTATTGTCATCAGCAATTAGACTATTGTGAACCAATTCACGACGTTGAACATTTGTATCGAGTCATTGTCCTCCATTGGGCTTAAATCAGTCAAACACTCGTGGACTCAGCGGGTGAATGCAGTTTTTCGGGCACATGTTGGACACATTGAACATTTGTGCGATTAATTCTCGATTCATTTATGGCATTGATAGAAACTGCAATGCGCTTTTAGTTAAGGCCTAATGCATAATCTTGAATTCTTGATTTTTAGAATTTGAGTTTTCACGCCATTTCATTGAAAATTACATATCAGCGACTAATGATAATTTCTCAAACATTTGTATTAGTATCTCTTAGATATTTAGCAAGTTAATAGAAAAGAGAATTGCTTTAAATTTAAAGTATATGGTAAGAGGTGTGGAGAAAAATTTTCAAAGTTATTAGCCTTCAAAATAGTTTCATTTATTCTGGACCACCGTGTAATACAAATGTTATACAAGTTCTGTATATCCTATTAATGCTAAATGTTCTACTATTTTGTTTATAACCAGGACGAGTGGGAGTTGTTGTTCTGCTTCTTGTTACCTTTTGAAGAACTTGTAAGAGGCTGTGTTACCACTTCATTATCATCTCCCAGTGACAAAACTGAGACCATTTATACTCACAAGGTACCTTAATTCTCTTAACAATTATTAATATATAGTCAATCTGAGTATCTGACAGTATATTTATTAAGCTCCGCAGTGTGCAAACTGCCGTAATAGTTCTAAATGGACAATGAAGAGTCAAGAAGCCCAGAAGTAAAGGATATAGCCCTTGTGAGGCTGAATGTGAACAAATTGTTCTGGCATATCTCTACGCTACGGCTTGTCTGCATCTCTCCTAATTTCTCAATGTATGCTGTTAGTACTATAATTAGTCTGTTATAAATCATATTGATTAGCCGAGACTTTACAGACCAGCAACTTGTGGCCGCTAAATGGACATGCTCAGTAATTGTTGCTTGTCTGATATATCTGGATTTACTAGCATCCATTAATACGATAATAATCTCTCTTAGTGCACTGCCCACTGGCAGGTCCATGGTACATAACGCCTCCACTCTTCTCTGTCGTCTGCCTTCCTCTTCACATATGAGTGGGTCTTTAAATCATCTAACATACCTAATCTCGGCCTGCCCCTGCCTCGTTTTCCTTCCATTCTACCTTCTATGACCTCTTTTAATAGACCTTCCCCCCTTAGAATGCTCCCCATCCATCCCTTCTTCCTATTTCTTAATACACCCATCAACCGTCCACCTGTGCCAACTCTCTCCAGGACCTCCTCACTTGTAACCTTTTGAGTCCAGCCAATCCCCTCCACCCTTCTCCAAATTCACACTTCCAATGCCTCCAGCCTCCCAATATCCTCCCTCCTTAAGGTCCATGTTTCACATCCATACAACAGCGTGGTCCAAACCAAAGTTTTCGCTATCTATCTTTTGTCTTTCTGTCTTTGTGTCTTTCTTTAGACTTTTTGTTAATAGTTCATAATAATATGATCTTTATTTCACCACAGAACGTAGTAGAAAGGACATAATTAAATAAAATTGAACTGAATTAAAATAAAAAATAGACAATATACTTCTTTAAACAATAGCAATGGTATTGCATTTGCTATCAGCATTCATGTAATTTATCATTCTTGGTTTCGTACTACACTTGTACTACTACTCTAGTCTCTTTTACTCTTTGGTGTGTATTGTATTGCTTAATGTTGTGTTTCTTTTCTATGTTTTATTCTTTTTATATGTTTTTCTTAATGTTCTTTACACAAATACCAATAATACAGTAATCAAATTACACAGGGCTACTTATGCATACTATTAGTAACCCTGGATCCTAACAGAAAATGTAAACTAATGAAAATTCTTGCCTTTTGCTGTTAAGTATTAATAATTAATGAATGAATTAATTATGCTTGTTTAGTTATGCTTTTGTTTTCTTTATATTTTCATAAGATCTTCGTGTAAAAGCACATACATGCTAGATAGAACATACATGCTAGCACGTACATGCACATAATATAGCACTTACATGCTAGATTAAATGAACAGTTTCACTTGTTTCAAGTTGTTTGTGTCTTATCAGTTTTATTATGTCTGTATTTCTACAGACCTGTCAGTTTCTAGTCGACCTAGCCTACAGGCTGAGTGCCTACTACTGCAGGACTCACGTTCTATCGGTACAACCTAACTTCTATTATATAGTATCAGCGCAAGGGTAAACAGGATAGCGTTCTAAGGGAATGACGCCCCTGCCCAGTAAATGTTAGTCGAAGCTGAGGAAGGCACAGGGGCCCACCTCATCATAGGCAGAATCCTCCAAGAATAATGGTACATTAAAAGGAATGTTATAGATGATTGAAAGATCCACTCGTATGTGGACGTGAAGAGGAAAACGGAAGATAGAGATGAGTGGAGGCGTTATATATTATAGACCTGCCAGTGGGCGGTGCACTAAGAGCGAGAGAGAGAATATTAGCTCAGTTTAACGCCGTTTGTATCTCCAAAATTTGAAATCACTTTGTATTTTGTACAGCAGACAAGTATTCCAATGTAGTGATCTAAAATCTTTCTGGTATGAAATCATAACACGTTAGAGCATCCAGGCCTATATGTTTCAGATTCCTTCTCAAGCAAAACCGTAATATTAAACTTTTAAAGATTCGTTTAATTTATAGTAATTTCAGTAACATTTTATGCATTGCTAGTAATGATCTAGAATTTCTAATGTAAGGTTTTCTTATAAAACGTCTTTAATTCACTTGCCCTGATCATAGTTGATAATCAGGATCAGTGAATTAAAGAAATCTAATGGATTATATGAATAAATAGACAAGAAGCTGATCCATCTAACTGGACTTGGACAGATGATCTTCTCTGTGATCTTCAAGAAATTAACGGCATTAAATTTAAACATTAATAGTTCCTCAGAGCAAGAAATCTTGGATGCATTAATCATCCATGATTTAATGCTTAGTCATTTAACGATTATTTCATTTTGCTTTCATTTGTCAATTTTTCAAAATTCAAAATAAAATATCTTAAAATTGGAGCTTAATTTACTATTTAAAATTAAAAACGTCATTTCATATTAACTATTTCCTTTGTTGCTGTATTGTTGCTGTATTGTTGCTAACTTCTTATATCACGTAATAGCACGTGAGCCATATTATGTAACTTTTCACTAACTATGTTTTATTTATTTCAGGAGCCACGCGCTCACCTGACGGCTCAAATGCATGCCAGACTGACGTTGTTGTTGTGCGTGCAACAAGTTATGCGCAATGCTCTGCATCTGTTAGACATCACACCACTAGTTCAGCTCTGATGTTGAGTGAATCATGGGCAATGCTCTACATCTGTTAGACATCACACCACTAGTTCAGCTCTGATGTTGAGTGAATCATGGGCAATGCTCTACATCTGTTAGACATCACACCACTAGTTCAGCTCTGATGTTGAGTGAATCATGGGCAATGCTCTACATCTGTTAGACATCACACCACTAGTTCAGCTCTGATGTTGAGTGAATCATGGGCAATGCTCTACATCTGTTAGACATCACACCACTAGTTCAGCTCTGATGTTGAGTGAATCATGGGCAATGCTCTACATCTGTTAGACATCACACCGCTAGCTCAGCTCTGATGCCTACAACTGATCATGTGCAATGCTCTACATCTGTTAGACATCACACCGCTAGCTCAGCTCTGATGCCTACAACTGATCATGTGCAATACTGTACATCCTTTCTACATCACCCCGCTAGCTCAATTCTGATATGCAACAGATCATGTTCAACAATAATAACACTAATAATACTGGTGTGACATACGTTTTCTGATGCAAGGATGATGTCAAGGACGTCCCGACAGTACACATTGATGCAGATTAATTCAACCAGACTAGTCTGCAAAAGAAATGTTTGATTGGTTGATTGATTGAAATGTGCTGAGAAGTAAGGTCCTAAATGAAAGTCGCTCAACTCAACACTGTTAGCTCAAATCTGAAAAAAGTAAGCACGCATTATAGTGAATAATCAACTATGTTGATATCTATCACTTTTAAAACCACATGATTAATCCGTTAGGCAATTTAGACCATTTTCCGTATAACCAGTCCAGTGAGTGTCCGAGATTTTACTCTCAGATCAGCGCGATCGGGATTCGAACCCACGAGGATTCAAATAACCTTAGGATTTGTCATTTAAAACTTCATGACGTTACCCGTACGCTATTTAGACATTCTAAATATATTTATTTAGAATGTTGCATGATGTTGCATACATCATGCAACATATTTGTTGCATGATGTATGCAACAAATATGTGATTTCTTCATCAGTTGATATCTATTTCTGACGTCACTAGATGACATCAGCAGATGATATTTGTGACGTCACTAGATGACATCAGCAGATGGTAGATGATATTGCTTGTTGACAGTTTTCACAATATTCACAATTCTTATTTTGTTGTCAGTTCTTTGCTTTGTCTTACAATTTTAAATGTTGATGCCTTACTTGTTTACTTGTTTTTGTCACTTTTAGAATATAGCTTTTCTAACCAGTATTGATATTTAATATTATTTATTTCGCTACCTGAAGTAACTGTCAGCAACGGTTTAATTCAGAACCTCTATTGACTATAGTTTAGTCTAATTTAAATTGAATTGAGATAACATCAGCGAGGCTATTTGGAGAATGTCCACAAGTTTGTAACCACCCTACATCCACCCGTTCCGTTTTGCACTGCTCTACTGTCAATCAAGTCCCAGGCTCCGCCCCTTTAGGGTGGACGTCTAGCGTGGATAACCCCTCTTGATTGTTTCCATAGCAGTGCAATTATGTACATACTGGTAGCATACAGTAGTTCAAATATATGTAATAGTATAAATACATACATAGTAGTAGCATATAGTAGTACAAATACATACGAAGTAGTAGCATGTAGTAGTGCAAATACATTAGCATATAGTATTACAAATACATACAAAGTAAAATTAAGTAATAGCCTATAGTAGTACAAATACATACAAAGTAGCAGCATATCGTAGTTCAAATACATACGAAGTAGTAGCATGTAATAGTACAAATACATACGAAGTAGTAGCATACAGTAGTTCAAATTTATGCAAAGTAGTAGCAATTAGTAGTGTTAGTGCATTCACAGTAGTAGCATATCGTAGTTCAAGTATATGCAAAGTAGTAGCTTGTAGTAGTGTAAGTACATGCACAGTGGTAGCATATATGCCCAATAGCGGTGCTAATATATGTAAAGTAGTAGCATAATGTGGTGTGCAAATATTTACATTGTAGTAGCATGTAGTATAACAAATGCATACATAGTAGTAGTGTATATGATAGCTAGAGTTGAGTAGAAGAGTTCAAATTACTGGTTGCTAATTGCTACTGTTACGAGATATTGTAAGAATATTATCGCAGGACTATAGTAGACTACAGACTCGTTACTTGTATAGAGCTATGCGCGTAAGTTATTACGAAACTTTTACACACGTATATTATCTTTCGGATTTTGCTTTAGAAAATGCTTAAATTTAGTTGTAACTAGATCAGTATGCTATGCTACAGTATAACCTGCTCAATGCATCCCGCAGCTAAACTCTGCCATTTAGTCTTATAAATTATTTATTTCCTAGAGCGTCGACTATAAAGTAGACTTATCTTGTAATCTCGTGTTTGTCACTATCAGTTTGTTGGTAAACAACTGCTGCTCAATCACTATAAAGCCTTATTTAACAGGTTCAGGGGCATCCACACAATGTTAACAACGACTAAAGCTGCGTCGAATGACAAATTAGGGGCGGAGTGGAGAAATGTACGTAGTTTAATAAAGGAGGGGGTGGGAAAATTGCGCATCGTGTGTTATTCTGTAGGTGGGGGGGAGTATATGTATCATTGCTTTAGGGGGGATGGACGCCCCTGAAAGGGTTCAAGGCGCACATTCTTGCTTAGATCACATGTTCTCTTTTTGAGCACACCATTGATTGTCTATCCATCGCAGTTATTCTATTCCTCATGTTCCCAAGCCTCCATTCCACTAATACCCTTCCTTGGACTGGTTTCTCTAATTGAATTCTA
The DNA here is from genome assembly GCA_905160935.1 of Enchytraeus crypticus. NCBI lineage: Eukaryota > Metazoa > Annelida > Clitellata > Enchytraeida > Enchytraeidae > Enchytraeus > Enchytraeus crypticus. Next base: position 1,604,026 of record CAJHZI010000424.1, read on the forward strand.
AGTGGTGCAAAGTCAGGGATTTGATGCGAGCTGGAGAGTGGTCCAGTTGGGTATAGCTTTTTTATTAGCTAGAAGCAGTGCAGCTGAAGAACAGGAATTTAAAATATCCATTTACCGAATGATATTTAGCTTATTGCTGGATTGTTCTACTTTGTAACGGCTAAAAATTGGCTATGCTTTGATAGTATTGCTAGTATTTTCTATAGTAGATATACTCTAGCTGTAGCTTAACTAGTAGCGGTTATAAGTGTATACTTGCTTCTGATAATAAAATAGTTTGCTTAGCTTATGGCGTTCCAGTAGTGAAGCGGCTAGTGATCACGTGTTATGTATTTAGCATATGCAAGTAGTCAATGATAGCTCGTGAAGAGTATCCAGTGTTGTTGAAGGACGTTTTGCGCAGAAAGGTCATTAAATGTAGATTCCTAAATCCTTCATGTGGTCCTACAATACAGTTTTTATACCTGTGTTGACTTTAGAACAAAATCAAGAAAAGTCTAACAGAAACTTTCGCTTTTCGGAGATGCTGCCTAATGCGTATATTTAAAAATTGCTACATAAAATCAACCAATATGAATAATTAGAGAATAATTAAATAATTGGGAAAATTATTAATTAAGCTATAATAAAGAAAATAATTAAATGGTTAAGAGAATAATGAAATTGCTAATACTAGGAGAAGTCATTTTTCGTAAAGAGCTTCACAAATGGCAATAATATTATTGGATGAGCTTGTTCGGTTGATCAATGGTGTGCTCATTCGTATTCGTGACGAGTTAAATTGTGATTTTATGCTTTAAGCGTACCGTTTGTTTTGTTCACTGGTTTAATACGTATATTGCGATTGAAAATGCGATAGTAGTAATTGATAATGCTCTTCATAACGCTTGCTGAATGTCGATATTGGAAAGCTGTATTTAGAGGTTTGAATTTTGTAAATATTGCTCTTGGTTTTTTAAATTTAATCTCAGTCTGGTTGGCGCTTCGGTGGCGGGTGGTGTTATACTGTAGACTGCTATCGTGTTTTAAGTTGTATTGCTCCCTGCAATATTTCACATAATTTATTTTGTTTTATTTTAGTTTTGCCGGTATTTTGCTCAAGGGAAAAATTACTGATCCTAAGGTGGACAGTTACATGGCCACAAAAGCATGTAAGAGAAGAGGCGAGTAGATGATTTGAACCTGGGCCTACTGATCCCTATAGTCGCGGACACCTGACCGATCATACTTCATCTTCTTCTGTAAGTGCCGTGCCTGTTCCAAGCCTGGGCGGTCATGGTCACATTCCTCCATATATCTCTGTTCATTGTTACTCTGATCATCTCTGTTTCTGTTAACTGCATCCATTTGCTAAGACTCTTAATAAACGTCATTCGTTGTCGACCCTTGCATCTTTTTCCTTCTATTATTCCTGTCACTACGGTATTTTCAACTATTTTGTTCCGCATAATGTGTCCGAAAAACTTCATCTGTTGTCGTCGTACTCGGTTCAAAAGGTCGCGACAAGTTGACATTCTTTTTAAAACATCTAAAGTCATACTAAATACCGATCATACTAAAGTTTTAAAAAAGTCAAGTTACTTTACGTTTACCCGTATTGTGTCCGAGTAGCTGAAGAATAGAGCAACCGTGGACTGCACGTGTCGTACAAGGCGACAAAGAACTATGATCCAAACCAACCTCAGAAAGGGCATTCGGTTGGTGAGTACCTAGGCTCTTGAAATCGCAGCAAAATTTTCTAATGCTTACCCTAGTTAAAAGGGATTCGAGGGAAGATGATGATGATGTTCTGGTTTGAAATGGTCATTCTGTTTCATTTATATTAATGTTTTTAAAGAATCTGATAAGATTGTTTTCATCCGTTATATGCGTAAAACATGATTTTAATACATTTGCGTGATAACTAATGTCTCTGCATTTTTTAATACATAATTCGATGTTAAACAATAGTTGTGAAAAACTAATAATTACTTTTATATCTAATATGTTAGCTTTTTTGCAATTCAGGTACATATTTGTATTCGAGTCTTCATGTATTCAGACAGTTTAGTCCAAATGTAATATAAGGAAACGGTTCCTTACAGTTCAATAGTTTGTAAGATGATGTAATTAAGGAACGGTTCCTCACAGTTGAATAGCAAGTAAGATTGTGTAATCATGGAACGGTTCCTTACAGTTGAATAGTAAGTAAGATGGTATAATCAGGAAACGGTTCCTCACAGTTGAATAATAAGTAAGATGGTATAATCAGGAAACGGTTCCTCACAACACGCAAACTTGTGGGTCATGACCTTGGACTCGGCTGACAGAATCTTGATGTTTGATTTAGCAGGCTCGACGTCCTCTATGTTTGCTTGAGCTGACTCACTCTCCAGAGATATAGCCCAACCGTCGTACGTCCAAGAGATGTACCTGCGCAGTGAACGCAGGATTTACTGGAACAATAGTTCATAGTTATATGCTTCGTAAGGTATTGATAAGGCACAGCCTTTTGTGAAGGGATTAACTTACACCGTACTGCTGATGTGCACATCGACATACACTGTTGTGCACATCGAGTTCAAATCATTACTTGCACTGTAAATCAAATCCACACGCACTCACACATACACAAGTACACAAATAAATTAACATACTGTTACTTGATAGAAGGAAAAAATAATGAAGTAGGCATTGCAACAGTGAATAAGCCTGAAAGTAAAATGAGCACAATTGAAATGGAATCCTAGCTGTCGTCAGAGCTATGTAATTTAATTTAATCATACGACTGTAGACTTACTGCATCTTGCAGGTAACAGTGTTGTTATGATTGTTGTGATCTTCACTGGTCAGCCTGTCAGTTGAACACAGGACCTTCGTGTTTGAGGTCGGTATCCACAACACTGAGCCATCGCTGGAGATAACGACCTTCACCTTTGTCCTCTCGTACGAGTTCAAGTAACTGGAAACAACAAAAGAGATTATTTAGTTGACATCAATCAATATTAATTTAACGTCTGGTTCCTTGCCAGTCAGGAACGTCTCAAGCAGTTTCTGTATCAACAGAGGCCTACACACTAAACGATGACGACTGAGTATATGAAGACACAAGAGAAATCGAGATTCAAAACAGATTTCTAGCTAGACATAACACTGTTTTCCAACAAATCTATCCCAATAAATGCCATTTTCAAGATTGTAATGTAGCCTTTGGTTTAAACCTAAGGTGGATTTTCAATGAATTTAGAACTACATCTTAGTCGCCTCTTATGACATGCGCATTTTGTGGTTGGTCTGTGCGTTAGTGTCTGGACATCAGATGGCTGCACTTGTAGGCCTAAAAGTGTAGGCTACTATACTGTGTAGATCTCCGGTATTCAAGCTGTTTCATTTTGCATATGACATAAATGTACACTTTGAAGGATGTAGACAATTTGATTAATTGATTGGTTGATTTGTTGGATAATTAGTTCTTTTGTTAGTTGCAGCGGTTGATTGATTGGTTTTTGTATTGATTTATTTATAATTAAATTGCATGATATTAAATTTTCAAGTTAATTTTTACCCTGAGTTAATAACTATACAGTGTGTTCCTTGAAAAGGAGATTTACAATAAAATGCATGAAGATCTATATATGTTTTCTCGTTTTTCAAATTATTCTCGTCGGGGGCGGATCCAGGAATTTTTTAAGGGGGGCCCGAAAATTTTTTTTGGAGAGTACATATTTTTTACTTAGGCCCTGCCTTCTTCGGGATATGTGACACAACCAGACAAAATGCTGTTGGAGGGGCCTAATTTCTTTTTCACTACTGCGATCGGCTCATAGAATGACTATATCCCCATATCATACCCCCCCCCCCTCATACCCGTACTAAAGTGGGAGGAAAACCTAAAATGCTTAAAATCCTACATAAATAAGTTATTTTTTTCACCTCTGAAGAAACTCGGCGGATCTGGACGAATTGCAAAAGTGCCCTAATTTTGGCGGTAGAGGGGGCTTAAGCTCCTCCCAGCCAAGGCTGTTTGCACTACTGCTCCGGGGACAGAGATCACATTTTTCTTACACCCTTTATTCCTCTTATAGGCCTACTTACTGTGGTTAAAGTGAAAATTAAGAGCTAGTGAAAGTGTCAACATTTTCCTAGCCCCCATGCATTATACAGGGCTCTTAGTATATCAAATATGGGCCCCTAGTAAAAAAAAGCTACGGTTAACGTCGGTTTACTCACTCGAAAGCGATGTCAGTGACGGGCGAGCCCAGGATTTGAGTCTAGCACGTACTGATCCGCGGTCCAGTATCTTACCGACTTCGCAACTGGCTCCAGCCTAGTTGGGCCCATATTTGAAAAAATGAGCTAATGGAACGTAGTTCCCTCTCGTATCCCCCACCCCCCATAACCACTGCCCTTACAAACAGTTTTACACAAAAATTGCCATAGAAACAATGAAAATATAGTTTAATTCTTTTTCGGCGGGCCTTAGGGGGGGCCCGGGCCCCCTCTGGGTACACCACTGCCTAAATCTCTCTCAGCCAAGGCTGTTTGCACCACTGCTCCGGGACCGAGTTCACATTTTTTACTTACACCCTTTTTCTCTTATACAGTGGTTTAAGTGAAAATTGAATGCCAGAGAAACGATCAATATTTTTCGGGCCCATTCCAAGGCTTCCATTATACAGGGCTCCTGGTATACCAAATATGGGTCCCTAATCCCATATTTGAAAGAAAATTGAGCCAGTGGAGTACTGAGTTCCCTCTCGTACCCCCCCCCCCCCAACCACTGCACTTACAAACATAATGACACATAGTAATTGCCCTAGAAACAATGAAAATATAATTTACATTTTTTTTTCGCCAAGCCTAAGGGGGGGGGGGCCGGGCCTCCTGGGCCCCCCTGGAGCCGCCACTGATTCTAGTTTGAAACTGAATCTGAAGCTATTGCACTGCTTAAATTGCAAAAACTAATTATCGTTTTCATTTAACTGAAAACGATAAGAAAATGGAATATCTCTCGATTTTACTATCAGTCATGCAGTTTGATTTAGAAAATAGTAAAATTATTATCATTTATATTCAAACTGTAAACAGACGCATCTGACTCTGAAACGGTTTAATGGGAGTTGTCCGACTTCTCACTTGTCGGTGTTGAATGATTCTTTTTCGTCGAGTTAAACTACGATAACGAGAATTTATTTTGAATTAACACTGGATTAGATTAAAATTATTGAAAACAGATTTTGCGTTAGTTGCAGACTCGAATCTAAAATAAGTAGTTTTCAGATTTTGTGAAGAATTATAAGAAAAAGTTTAACAACTTGAGAATATGAATGTTCCCTTGTAGTCTGATAATTATAAGTAATCTATGATCTTGTAGGCCTATACACTAAGCTGTTATTGAAAAGTAGGCCTATAAGCAAATGAAAATTAGTGTAAAATGTACTACACTCTTAAAGCACATACGGTAAATGTTATTGTATTTAAAGCATATACAGTAAATTTTATTGTGCTTTTGTAGTTTAGTCGCAACATGTATGTGCCATTATTGGCCTTTGCTTTGTGCTTTCACGCAAACACTTGATATCTTTACACTCAAGAATTGACACGTATCATTACATATATGATGTGATCATGAAAATAAATAAAACATAAATAAAGTAGATACATGGGGCCTATGTGTTGTAAGTATCTACAGGTATGATGCAGGGTAGCTGGATAATTCCTTAGTCTTACGGCACAGTGCATGCATTGCAGTTCCTTCACTTCAATTTTCTTTTTCTTTCTCTTAATTTCTCTTTCTATCTCTTCTCTTCTCTTTCTCTCTCTCTCTCTACTCTTTCTCTCAACACTACTTTTCTACGATAGCTCGTTTTGCCTCTTCGTGACGGTCATCACTTGATATGAGATAAAACAGACGTTAAACGCCTCTGTACTCACGCGTTATAGAGCGTCATATCTGGTGTCCAGATGACTTCGGATGGAACGTTGATAGATCTCACTCCACCAAAGTCCTCAGTATTCCATGCCAGTCTCACGTCTTTCCATGACTGCATCAAGTTAATAACACCAATAAATCAATCTATCATCAGTCAATTATAAATGTACATGTATTATCAATCTATTATTAGCCAGTCTATTATCCATTTTACCGGTTCGATGAAAGACGGTGATTTTACTATGTGATTAGATCGGTTGGTAATTGAATTAAATGAACATGAGAAAGATGTTAAATTAGTTCAATCATAACGTACTTAAATTTCATGATGATATCTGATATAATCTGACACTCGTCACACTGACCTAGCGATGTCAGATGAAGCGTTAATATCGAATAAGAACAACAATAACAACAACAGCTGGATCCATACAAACATCACTGCATTCGTTTAGTATTTGATTAACACAAAGACCGGGAACAGCGAGGAAATGAATGAAAAACCATCTGAGGTGCTTTTATTAGCATATCAAGGTTGAATTAAGATGCGTAACTAGCAATGCCTTTGAGACTTCAGCAACTCGTTTCTAAGTTGAAAACTCAGCAAACTGATTACAGATATTGTTTATATATGACAACTCAACAGAGACATACAGAGAGAGAGAGAGAGAGAGAGAGAGAGAGAGAGAGAGAGAGAGAGAGAGAGAGATAAATAGAGAGAGAGAGAGAGAGAGAGAGAGAGAGAAAGAGAGAAAGAAATTGAGAGAGAGGAGTACGTAATCAGTAAAATTCATAAATTTTTCGGTTTATGTAACTTCGACTATTTTGGAGATATTCAAAATTTCAGGCTGCAATTAGTAGTCAGTAAACATGCTGATTTTATCTAATGATTATTTTACTACAACTTGTAACTAAATATTATAACTAAATTCCAATATCTAAACAAAGAAATCGACATTTATTGGCTACAATGATTTATCTGATAATAACCGTTTGATACAGAAATACGCTATATTGAGACTATAACAACCAAGTAACTAAATAAATACCAAAAAAGTAGCATACATGTAGATACCCTCTATACACATAATTTATAAACATTGTATTTTTGAGTAATTTAGCCATTCCCCAGCCCATGCTACTGACTGACAGCTTTCTCCGATAAATATCTGTCGTTTAAATCATGATTGACCGATCTGATTACTTGACCCGACTGATTTAGTTAATGTTGACTGAATGGATGAAATGATTAAAGATTCCTGGCTGATCGCTTAATTGATTTATCGTTCGATAATTGATTTATTATTCAATTATTCAATCTATTAACTAATTGGTTTATAAATTGATCAATTCATTGATTGAATGATTTTATCAATCGATCAATTGAATGATTTTATCGAATAATCAATGGATTTATTTATCAATGTATAAGTTCATTTATCGATGGATTAACGACTGATTGATTGACAGAAGGTCTAAGTTGAACCGCAGGTTAATACACTTACAAATCTCTCCCATGCTTTGACACTGAGCACGTTGTTGTTGTTGTCATACTCGACGTACTTTATGGAGACCCCCACAGTAAGACTGATGTTACCAGGAGACACGATCCTGACGTAGTCCTTGAACAGGTCCCGAGCCAGGCTGTCCTGAGTCCCTTCTACCAGAACCAGCGGCTGCTTTGATATCATGAAATCATCATCATCATCATTATTGTCATCGTCATCGTTATCGTCTTCGTCATCGACGTCGTCTTAGTCATCATCACCATCATCAACATCATCATCATCTTCATCATCATCATCATCATCATCATCATCATCATCATCATCATCATCATCTTCATCATCATCTTCATCATCATCTTCGTCGACTTCATCACCACCACTATCACCATCACCACCCCATAAATGCTATTTGTACTTAAGTAGCTCATAGCAGAGTGGGCTGAAGGTCTCTCAAGTGGTAGGTCCAAGGTACATATTCCTACTCAATCTGTAATATCGCTTCTTAAGAAGCACTCCATCGATCAATAAGTTAGTGTCTTTACAAAAGGTAGTGCCATTTGGCCTGTATGCTGAACATAATAATAGCTTTAGAGATGGCTTCCCTTTGTCTTCCTTAGTTCTTGCAAGTCGCCTCTAATGACACGTGCAATCAATGGTTTATCAATTCTTAAGTGCCCAAGACACAGCAGTGGACATTACAGAAGATATAAGAATTAGACTTCGCGACATTATCATCATAGAAATATATGAGTTGATGATTCGTCTACTTTAAACATCTGTAGGCCTAAAGACGCAAAACTTAGATACATATTCCACAAATCACCCCATCACGTAACAAATGCTAAAGGACTGATAGCTAGTTGCACCAGTAGCGTCACAATGTAGAGAGCAAGCTCGTGGTCAGGATATATCAATGCTCCTCTTGTGAATGAGTTCAAGACTCACATTTTCTGTAAAGTCGAGTTTAACGTCAGTTTTTCTGCCTGTAAGGCATATCAGTGACGAAGCGAGCACTCGACATTAACCCAATACGCATTCTTACACAGTACCGGTATGATACGATCACAGTCGTTGCAGATATGACACCGTGATCAAAAGCTACGTACTGTGACATGACACACTTAATTACTTATGATACTTATAGTGACATGACACACTTATCAAAGAATATACTTACAGTGGCATGATACACTGATATACTTACAGTGACAAGACACACTGATATACTTAAAGTGGCATGACAAACAGATATACTTACAGTGACATAACACACTTATCAGAGGATATACTTACAGTGACATGACACACTTATCAGACGATATATTTACAGTGACATGAAACACTTATCAGAGGATATACTTACAGTGACATGACATACTGATACACTTGCAATGACATGATACACATATATACTTACAGTGATGTGACATACTGATATACTTAGTGACATGACACACTGACATACTTAAAGTGGCATGACACACTGATTTATTTGTAGTGACACGACAAACTGATATACTTACAGTGACATGACACACTGATGTACTTACAGTGACATGATACACATATATACTTACAGTGATGTGACATACTGATATACTTAGTGACATGACACACTGATATACTTAAAGTGGCATGACACACTGATTTATTTGTAGTGACACGACAAACTGATATACTTACAGTGACATGACACACTGATGTACTTACAGTGACATGACACACTAATATATTTACAGTGACATGACACACTGCTATACTTACAGTGACATAACACACTAATATATTTATAGTGACATGACACACTGATATACTTACAGTGACATGATGCACTGATATACTTACAGTGACGTGACACACTGATATACTTGCAGTGACATGACACACTGATATACTTACAGTGACATGACACACTGATTTACCTACAGTCACAGGGTGGAGCTGAACGAATAGTAGTAAACGAACACTCATCATCGTCATCATCGCCATCGTCTTTATCATCATCAGCGTTATCACCATCGTCAAAAGACTCAAAACTTAATAAGAACGTCGATCTGACCAATCTCTATAAAAATCATTAAGATTAGAGATCTCAGTAATCGTTCATAGTCATTGAGTGCCTAGACAGATACGAGGATAGGCCTACACTCACTCTATGAGCCGAGCGCAATAGTGAAAATATTTTGAGCCCCAACTCCCAACACAGTATTTTTTCTGGTTCAAGTATATATACAGTATATATATATAAATATATATATATATATATATATATATATATATATATATATATATACATATATACAAGTATATATACAGTATATATATATATATATATATATATATATATATATATATATATATAATATCGGCCCTTTTTGGCAGGGGCGGATCCAGGAATTTTTTAAGGGGGGGCCCGAATTTTTTTTTTGAAAGTGTACACATTTTTGATAACCCCCGCCTTCTTCGGGATATGTAGACGCGACCAGACAAATTGCGGTGGGGTGGGCGGGGTAGCTCAAAATTTGTTCACTACTGTCTTCGGCTCATAGAGTAAGTGTATCTCCGTATCTTACCACCCCCCACGCTCAAATCCGTACTAAAGTCAGTGGAAAACCTAAATTTTACATTTGTTGCTGAAAATTAGGTTAATTTTTTCACCTCTGAAGAAACTCTGCGGATCTCGATAAATTGCGAAAAAGTGACCTAATTTTGGCGGCAGGGGGAGGCTTAAGCCCCTCCCAGCCAAGATTGTTTGCACAACTGCTACAGGACATAGTTCAGATTTTTAACTTTCACCCTTTTTCCTCTAATGCAGTGGTTATGCATTGGTTCAAGCGAAAATTGAGAGCTAGTGAAACGGTTAGCATTTTTCGGGCCCCCTTCCATTATATCGGGTTCCTAGTATATCCTAGAAAAAATTGAGCTATTGGAACTGAGTTCCCTCTTGTACCCCCCCCCCCCCCCCCCTCCCCGGGCCCCCCCTAACCAATTGCTAACTTATTTACATATATAAATTGCATAGAAATAATGAAAATATATTTTTAATTTTTTTCCACGGACCTAAGGGGGGGGGGGGACCCGGGCCCTCTGGGCCCCCTTGATCCGCCACTGCTTTTTGGTCTAAAACAATGAACCGTTAGCAAAAGACGACTGAACAATCAGAACATAAAGATATGTCAACCCAATCTAAATAAGACATTTAGGTTTCTGATTGTGATAATAGATAAATTGCTCTTTAGAGCGGTGACATGAAAGCATCCAGCAAGTATAAATATATACCTCGGATCTGTCATGTTAATTCTTTGAATTCCAGTCTAGCCGTCTCTAACAGTATGGCTTCGATACTGGAACAGACGTTAAATTATGCTTAATGATTTTATACCTCGATGTTTCCCTAAACGCATAATCTAAGTAATAAATAAATACACGAAAATATAAACATAAAGTGTCACTGGTGATTTTGTTAAACTATATTGACTAACATGCGCAGCTGCAACTAAATTTTACAGCTATGTACACGTACGTGTAAAGGCACATGCATTCGAATAGGCTTATCTGCGGTAACAGAGACTGGTTTAACTCTACTTGAGCCGTAGACCTTTCTTATTATATAATCATCTAAATTAATTTCCATCCATATCACATTATTATAATCTACAGATCTACATATTTCACTCTATATCTCTCTCTTTGTTTATCTCTCTCTCTCTGTCTCTCTCATGTCTCCTTTTTGTCGTTTCTTACCTCTATTTGTCTCTCTCATTCTTTCTTTCCTTCTTTCTTTCTTTCTTTCTCTCTTTCTTTCTTTCTTTCTTTCTTTCTTTCTTTCTTTCTTTCTTTCTTTCTTTCTTTCTTTCTTTCTTTCTCTCTCTCTCTCTCTCTCTCTCTCTCTCTCTCTCTCTCTCCTCTCTCTTTCTTTCTATGGAGCCCATTGAGACACCAATCGTACAATTTTTGTCACATTTATGTCGTAGATTATATACTAAAGCCTCTCTGAGCCGGTGGAATGTTGACATGTTGATCGATAGCGGATCAGTGCATCATCATCATCATCATGACGATGATGATGATGATGTAGTAGGTGTAGGGATCAAATCTGGTGTCCTCCCCTCAATGATAGGACTATGCTAGCGAGCAGAAATCTGAAGCTAAACTTGACGTTAGCTTTAGTCACTGCTTTATCATTTATTATTTTAAAATTACAGTTTTTTGTTTTATAGAGTTTATTCAGCAAAATCCAATGAGCGTTAATTTTAGAATTTAACTTATAGGGACCATCATTAATGCTAAACAGTTACTATTGGAACTGACCGAGCCAGCTGTAGGCCTACCAGCGAGGCTGAGCCAGCTGTAGGCCTACCAGCGAGGCTGAGTCAGCTGTAGGCCTACTACGCAAGGCCTAATATCACTGAACTGAGCAGGCAGTATGTTGCACTGCTGTCTCCGTCACTGACTAGCTCTCTAGCAAGAAACTGACGTTAAACTTGGCTTTAACTAAGCATCGATAGGTTTGAACACTGTTAAACATCGGTATTGGATTCAAATCCAGAATTGGATCCAAATCTGTCACTGACACGCTTCGAGACTGAAGACTGACGTAAAACGTGGCTGTAGTCTTCTCTTACACAATAGGTTCCCCATCCAAACACAGTGGTTGATTTCGGAACGATAGATTATGAGTTTTAATTGATTCGCCAGATGTCGACCTTTTATTATTTTTACTCTTTTGTTCGGCAGATGTCAGCTGTTTTCTGGCGCAGATCTCAGACCTGATCAGGCTCTCCATGTAGTGCATGAGGTACATCGCCTCTGAACTGACACAGTGAAATACCACAGGCTTGTCACTATAGCAGTCTGCTCCCTCCTAATCCATCAATCAATCCATCAATCAATCAATCAATCAATCAGTAATTCGTCTAATTAACTAGGCGCTCAGACTTAAGCTTATTAATTAATCAGTTTATCATTCGATTAATCAATCATTTTATAGGCATTATGTCAATCTATCAATCAGCCAATCATTAAAAGTATTTACATCAATAAATTAGTGAATAAAGCCAAAAATGTAATAGTTTGTTAGCATATGCCGATTTAATCTATAAATTATAATTTAATACTAATATCATTAAATAGTAATGATTATATTCTACAGTGTTAGATATAAATATTCAATTTTTAATATCCTTTACGATTATAGTATTGAGATTATGCTATACTATTAGTCTATATTTAATCGTAGCTAGCCTATGAATAAACGTAGTGCGCATGGTATACGAGAATAACTACTCTGATAACTAAACCTTAATTCTATTGACTGACCCGAGCATTTCATCATTTGATCATCAAGTCATTTTATTCAATTAAAGTTTTAACATTTGACTTTAATCATATCATCAATTTTAAGAACTTTTTCCTACATTTTTACTCAGCTGGGAATAATCCCTGCCCGTGTTGTGCTCGGGTGTGGTTGGACTACTGCAGAATAGAGCAAACGCAGACAATCTGCCGCGTGTACGTAAGAAGCGACTAAAGGCAGGAGCTGAGGATGGCAAGAGGGTTACCTCACCATGAAATATTTTCCCCCAGGATTAAATGGTAATTAATCCATCTAACTGAGGAAGGCAACGGAAACCATCTCAGAAGCCATACTTTTCCCAAGCTATAGGCTACATAAGGTATGGATAAGACATAGACTTTGTGAAGGGATTAACTTGTTGATCTAAGGAGTGCTCTTGTGGAGCGAGAAAGCAGACTTTGAGTATGAATATGTACCTTAAACCTGCCATTTGGCAGTGCACTGAAGAGAAGAAGAGGGAATAATCATCTTCATTTATCAAAACAACTTTTTCAAAAATACCATCAAGGATAAGAGGAGGAGTTATTTGTTAGCCTTGAGAGATGATGACACCCAGCATGACGATATCATAGCATGACGATATCATAGCATGACGATATCATAGCATCAACGCACCCTACATGACACCCAGCATGACGATATCATAGCATCAACGCACCCTACATGACACCCAGAATGACGATATCATAGCATCAACGCACCCTACATGACATCGCTCCCATGCAAGATAATAATATATGACTTCACTGCATGACTACACCTCTGTATGACAGCAACCTTACTTGACAGTGTATCTGTATGACAATACCCCCATATGAAAACATCTCTATATTACAGCACACCAATATGACAACACCCCTGAATGACATCACTTTACATGACAACACCTCAGTTTGGCATCACTTTATATGACAACACCTCGGTATGACATCACTTTATATGACAGCACCCGGGATGACACATCTTAGGAAAAGAAACATTACCAGACAGTAGCCGAAAGGTCGATATTTCCGGTACCACTCGTTACTCGTTCTCTTCATGCTCCATGTTGACATGGACAACGAGGGACAGAGAGGCGGCAAGAAAGTCTCTCTGCCATAGTCGTCCCTCGTGTCCATCACCCTCGCTCCAACCAGTCCCAGACACAGAGACGTTTTGAGATCCTCCGCTGTGCCACACCAGCAATTGTACAGGTTCTTTATATACAATTCTCTGTCTGTCTCTCTCTCTCTCTCTGTTTCTTTCTCTCTCTCACTCTCTCTCTCTCTCTCTCTCTCTCTATATATATATATATATATATATATTATATATATATACATACACACTGCATATATATATATATATATATTATATATATATACATACACACTGCATATATATATATATAGGGTGTCCAGATAGATCGTGAACGATTTTGAATGACTGCCATTTTTAATCCACTAGTAACAAATTTATAAAAATTGTCATTTAGTATTTAATAATGTCTGCTTTATTCTTCAGTACAGCGTCAAGTCGATCATGCATCGAGCCAATTAGATTTGTCAGAGTTTTCAGAGGTATCGATTTCCACGCCTTTCGAATCCGGCGTTTCAAGCTGTTCAATGTCTGCGGTTCAGGATCGGCATAAACCGTTGCCGCCATAATACTCCAAACATTTTCTATCGGTGACACATCCGGAGAATTAGGTGGCCAGTCCTCTGGTGAGATATATCCATTAATGTTTGTGTTCAACCACTCGACTGACGCTCTTGATGTGTGTGCACGTGCACCGTCTTGTTGAAACAATCCTTCGCCGTTATTACGAAACAGCTTTGTAGCTGTTAAATTCGTACATACAACTGTTCGCTGGAATGCTGGTTTGACCTCTCTCTCCAGTATCTCATTGATGTAATAAGTCGAATTAACTGAAGTTTTATTTGGGATGATATGAAGTTTTGTTAATCCGCGAGCTGTAATACCACCCCACACCAGAACTGACGGGCTGAACTTCACCTGTGGCGCGCACGGAACAGAAGTTTCTTGTGATCCCCATACTACATCGTTCTTATTGTTAGGTACGTAGTAAAGTTTGAAAGGTGATTCATCAGTGAACATGACACGCGACCAGTCAATATCTTTAAACTTCTTCGCAAAGTTGACTCGGCGGACTTTATAAGCACTACTTAACTTTGGGACCTTTTGTCGTTTAAAGCATTTCCATTTCAGCGTCGTTCGCATATACTGTCTTATTGTCTCTTTGCATCCAGCAAAGCGTTTGTCTTTCAATCGACGTGCTAACTTTCGCAGACTCTGTCCACGCACATATTTAGACTGCCTAATCAGTTTTTGAGCGGCAGCAGTCAGCACAGACTTTCGACCGCCTTGATAACGACTCTGCAGCGTTTCGTTTGGATTCTGCTTGTAGCGGTTGGCCCACTTGCTAATCCACGCTTTACTACGACCTAGTTTTTTTGCTATAACGCCATAACTATACTTTTCTTCCAATAGTGTAATAGCTTGTGCTCTAATTTGCGCTTCGTTTAATGTTGCCATTGCCTAATCAGTGATACGCCGTTTATTTACTGCACTGTTGCGGCAGTTTTCTGTTTACGCACATTTTGATGACGTCACGGCAAATGACGTCAACACTTTGAAACGTAAGTTACAAACCTACAGTATTTTCCCTGTTATTTACAATTGAACAGCCTATCTGCCAGTATCAAACTTTCCACATTGTATTGTGCATAACATATAATTTTTTGCATTCAAAATCGTTCACGACCTATCTGGACACCCTATATATATATATATATCCATCTCTCTCTCTCTCTCTCTCTCTGTCTCTCTCTCTTCATCTCTCTCCATCTCTCTCTCTCTCTCTCTCTCTCCATCTCTCTCTCTCAGGTGTTGTGTCAATCGACAGGTCTACGGTACATATTCATACTCTCTAGACTCTCTACACGCTCCATATAGAGCACTACATAGACAAGTTAATCTCTTCACAAAACTTGATGCCTTAGACATACTTTATGCAGCCTATAGCTTGGGAAAAGATATGGCTTTTGAAATGGTTTCCATTTGCTTTCCTCAGTTTATGTTCTGTCGCCTCTTACGACACATGCTGTTAACGGTTGGTCTATTCTTCAGTATCCCGGGCACAACACTGACTTACAGTAAATAGGCCTACTATTATGCACATTTATATTACATCGTTTCAGCTATTTATACACTGTCTGAGACGCTTTCATTTCATTAAGTTGTTCGACAGCGGATCAATAGATGCACGGTTCAAATTCAGTGCTCATCTCACTACTGATATGGAATCGAACAGGAAACTGACGTTAAAATTTACTTTTGATTGTGGCTCAGCCTCTTGTTCATCGATAGTAAAGTGTTATAGTCTATATTCCGGCCTATCGATAGGGAGACAGAGTTCTAATATGCGTTGAATAGAAACATTTTGAGGAGATTTGGTCGCATGGAAAGAGCATTTTCCTCGGAAGATTGAAACTTATAATAAATTCCAACTCAGCAAGAAAAGAACGAAAATGTCATCCAGGACGGCTAGTTAAATTCTTGTAGTTCATACCAGGAGCGTCTTCCTGCCTTTGGGCTATAACGCAAAAACGCAGCCTAGCGGTTTAAGGTTAATGTTCAATTAGGTCTACCCTCAGGAGAATTTAGTAGTGCAAATTGCTCCATCGCTTACATTTGGGATAACGGCCCTGGTTTAAACTGTAGAAATTTATATTCTCAAAAATAAATTGTTCGTACACGTACAAAATATTAAGCAAATCTAAACTCAAAACGAAAATAAATCGCATGGCATATTGCCGACTCCTAACTCCAACCTTGTCCAAGTTCATAGAAGCAGTCAGGGAACTTGATGAAGGCCACCTCGACCAGTCTGCGCAGAGCTTCCCTGGTGATGAGGACCGCCTGACCGGCCACGTAGCACGTCTGCCACACGCCTGCCTCAGGGTACCACAGGGCGTGGCCATAGATGTTAGGCTCACTGCTGTTACACTGGCTGACGTACTCGCGCAGGTTGTCAATCATTACGTACGAGTCTGGATCCGCCTAGAAATAGATGAGTAGTAAAAGTAGTTATAGTAATAATAATAATGATTATATATACATTATACATTATTATGTTGATATATATACATATAAACTTGCCATCAAAAAAGAAAAAGAAGCGGCAAAGTACATAGTATCGGACAATTTGCATGAGGAACTAGTCTCAAAAAATAATGTTGCCTTCTGGAAGACTTGGAAGAGCAAAGTTAACAGAAAAGCAAGCAGAAAACTTCACTTGCGAGACAATCTAACTCCAGAATTAGCTGCAGAAAAGTTTGCAGAATATTTTGAGGGGGTATGTTCTCCAAACTCTGATAATTTTAGCAATATTAAACTACAAGAATTTAAAGAGAAAATAAGAAATTATTCGGGATGTGCTCATAACGCAAAATTCGATATAACTGTGCAACTAATAGAACTGTCATTAAAGAAAATGAAAATGGGCAAGTCTCCTGGCATTGATAACATTACTACTGAACATGTCGCTTACTCGCATCCAGTGCTATTATCATTGTTAGCAAAGTTGTTTAACTCGATGCTAATATCGAGTTATGTACCACGAGATTTTGGAAGGGGTATCACTATACCCATTCCGAAAAATGAAAAAGCTCACGGTCCTCAAGCCATTGATACTTTCAGAGGAATTTCATTAAGTCCTATTATGTCAAAATTATTTGAACATTGCTTAATGATAAAATTTTCTAAGTATTTTATTACAAGCTATAATCAACTTGGTTTCAAACCCAAGTCTGGCTGTCAGCATACAATATATACTGTGAGAAAAGTAATAGAACATTATACTGAAAACAATCCAACTGTAAATGTATGTTGTTTAGACATAAGCAAGGGCTTTGATAAAGTTATTCATTCAGTGCTTTTCCTAAAATTAATGAAAAGAGGAGCCCCATCAGTGTTGATTAATATCTTGTTCTACTGGTACAGTATATCCTACAGTTGTGTTAGATGGGAAAATGTTCTCTCTAGGCCTTACCGATTATTGGCTGGCATACGGCAAGGTGGAGTCTTAAGCCCAGTTTTATTTTCTATTTATGTTAATGATTTGCTAGATATATTCGCTAAATATGGATGTTATTTTAAGGGTATCGCTGTCAGTGCAATTATGTACGCAGATGATCTATTGTTGTTAAGCCCGTCTCTTTGTGAAATGCAACGTATGTTAGATATCTGTAGTAGTCAGCTAGAATTGTTAGACCTGCAGATTAATATTAAAAAATGCTCATCATTACGTATTGGCAACAGATACAACAAGAAATGTTGCAAACTATATCTAAAAGATAGCTTAGTTCCTTGGACAGACGAAATGAAATATTTAGGAATATATATTTTGAATGCACCTAAATTTAAATGTAGTTTTGATGCTGCCAAAATTAAATATTATAGATCTGCAAATGCAATATTGGCTAAATTAGGAACTTCTAACAATAAGCCTGTAATTCTGAAATTAATATCGACCATTGCTCTACCATGTTTAACGTACGCATTGGAGGCTCTGTCCCTTAATAAAACAGAGTTAACTACTCTAAATAGTCCGTGGACTAAATCTTGTCAAAAGGTTTTTAATACATATGACACAAATACTATAAAACATTATATACTGGGTTTAAATCAATTTTGCACATATATGCATTAAAGGTAATGTCCTTCTTATCGTATCTGAATATGTCGGAAAATATAATGCTAAGATTAATATGTACAAGTCTGTTTACGGGCGACTTAGACAAGCTGGCAGCTCACTTCCATACTAATGCTCTGGATTTTAAAAATAACTACAGAGATGTAATAAATCTAAACTTTCAGCAGTGTTGAAAGAAAAAATTGGTATATCATGCCAATAAGTATGTATTGTTGTGGAAATTTTGACAAATGTAACCTATGCGGTTTCAATATTGATGATATTGATGTGCTTATATTGCATAGGCTACTTTTTTCGAAATGCAATCTATTGTTTTTCTTCATGTTCTATTTTCTTTGTTTTGCACATTTTGCGTTTATTTCTGTTTCTGTTTTGTGTGTGTCTTGGTTGCCCAAGTGGCGAATAAAAGGTATATATATATCCTTACTTTGAGAAAGAAATCATATTCCTGCAGATGATGTTTGTGTATGTATTTCCACGACGCCTTGCTCTTTGCTGCAATGTTATCTCGACCCGGTGGAATACCAAGTCCTGCAGTAAGCGACAATTAGATGTATAGCATTATGGTCGTACTCTCTCTCTCTCTCTCTCTCTCTCTTAGTGCACTGCCTACTGGCAGGTTCATTGTACATAATGCATCCACACTTCCCTGTCTTCCGCTTTCCTCTTCATGTCCACATATGAGTGGGTCTTTAAATCATCTTACATACCTAATCTCGGTCTGCCTCTGCCTCAATTTTCTTCCATTCTGCCTTCAATAGCCTCTTTTAGTAGATTTTCCCTCTTAGAATGTGTCCTACCTATATGGTCGTACATTTACAGCCTAATCACTGTAGTGCTTGTATGATCGAACGGATAGCACGCTCGCCTAAGAAGTAAAGGGCTATAGGTTTGAATCCCAGCCGGAGGACTCTGGCAGTATCCGTTCTGATGCAAAGGAGAGGTTAAGCTTAGTTTTGTAACTTTGTAACAACATCGGATAAACAGCTTGATTTCCAATGAATGCTACATATTAAAAACCCTAACCAAGGTCATTTCCGGTGGAATATTTGAAGAAGTGTCAAATATTCTGCATGAGAATTTCCAGCCCATCTAAAGAAAAATATTGCACGGTCACAGCAACAACAACAACAGCCCGTGACAGCATCGCGTACTCTTCAACCAACACCAATTTAACTAATCTTCTTATTAATAGATGAAAATAAATAGCTATAATAGCAGCGGGTTGTTTGAAGAATTGACCAACCGGTGACTGCACGTGTCGTAGAAGGCGACTAAAACACTAAGATCCATACCAACGTCAGAAAGGGCATTCGGTTGGTGAGCGCCTAGGCTCCAGAAATTGCTACAAAAATTTAAACGAATGGAAAAGTATCACATAGGGGATTGGCTGATGATATGATGTAGAACAGAGAGAATTTCAGACAGTCTATTCATATCCCGACCCCAGTTAAACTGGGATTCAAAGGAGGATGATGATGATGAATAGCAGCAATGTTGTGTTCCGTGTTGAGTCCGGGAATCTGAAAACCTACCGTTAACTATCGATGTCGTAAAAAATGACAAATTATGAGCTGAGGAAGGCAAAGGAAAACCAGCTCAGAAGCCATTTTTTCGTAAGCTATTGGTAACATAAAGTATGGTTATGGCTTTGCTTTTTATGAAGGGATTAACTTGTTGATCTATGGAATGCTCTATATAGAGCGTGAAAGCTCACTCGAGTAACAATATGTACCAAATACCTGCGGCTTGGCAGTATACAAGAAAGACGGAATAGCAACAAGAGTTAAGCGTTCTCTTGTTTCAGACGATGTCCTAGGTATCTTGATACACCATTGAGAGAGAGACAGAGACAGACAGACAGAGAGATTGGGAGTGAGAGATAGAAACATACTGTTATGTTAAACTTAGCTTTACTTTTAAACTGTAACTTTAAAGTCATTAGTATTATGCTACCCCTTTAATGAATACAGAAATCCAGTCAAACCAATCAAAATCAGATCAAACCAGTTCGTACCAGATTAAACCGGTTTAAAGCTACAACCTATTGCAGGAAAGCTGTCATCTTTCACGGAGCTCATGAACAGCATGCGGTCACATCTCTTCATCCAAGTGTCCCGGGCTGGAGCAGTGACCTTCAAGAGGTGAGGGTCAGTCATCAACCAGCAGAGTATCCGGGGTCGTCCTGGTCCAGGACTCCCGGATGATCTACAGTCCGTCTTCTTCAGGATGGTCGAGAGGTTTGAGGATTGTGACGGTGATTCATCTGTAATCAATTAATTAATCACACTAATCGTAATTAATTAATCATATATATTAATTGGTCATAGCTTCATCTGTAATAAATTAATCACTTAGTTACTCAGCCAATCACGTCTTAGTTACTCAGACAGTCAGTGAATCAACGAATCAACTAATGATTCAATCATTAAAAAATCAATACATCAATCATTCAATCAATTTTGCAAAAATGAAATCAAGCAATTAATCAAACAAGCAAGCAATTAATCGATCATTGTGAAACTAACACAATACGTAAAACCTCTCTCTAAGTAATTAAAAACAGAAATGAAAATTTGAAGAAAGCCTTTTAAGCTAAATAAATTCAAATTATAATTCAACTATTGTAATTGACTGGAAACACCTTGTAGAGAAGTGCTAAACGATAGGTCTCGAGCTCGAGACTGCGTTGCTACGAGAGTATTTCTATTCAGGGTTTGATATTAGACTCAGTTGTGTACACTTAGTGGTTTCGAATGTCTTAACGTAATATGGGTAACGTCATGAACTTTTTAATGACAGATCATAAGGTGAATTGAACCCTTGTGGATTCGAAACCCAGCCGCGCTGATCTGAGAGTAAAATCTCGGACCTTCACTGAACTGGTTTAACGTAAAATGGTCTAAATTGCCTAACGGTTTAAACATGTGATATTAAAAAGTAATAGATATCGACACAGTTGACTTCACTATAATGCGTGTTAACTTTTACTTTACTTTGGTACCGATGAATAGCCGACCTTAATGTCTCTTTTCCTGTCCTAGTCCCCTCCTTGTCTATCTCATAAAATGGAACAACAGCACCATTGGCGGATCCAGAAATTTTTGAACAGTGAAAAAATTCCTGTCCACACTTTGCTGCTTAAGCCCACGCCTTCTCCGGAAAAGAGTTAAAGTTTTAAAAACATTTTGCTCTTATATACGTATTTACACAAATTAATAACAATAAACAAGAAAAAAACATAGATAACATATTTTTATGGGATCCAGTTTTATTGGGCATTTTAAACCATATTTTTTATTGGATCCGCCCCTGAACTGCACGTTAAATGAAGTTAAATTCAAGTAATATAGATGAGATTTACTGACCATCAGGGATCTCCTCTCGGACTATTGGAAACTCTTTCAGTCTAATGTCTCTCCCATTTATCTGAACGTTGTCGAGACGTCCCAATAGTCTACTCGGGTTCTTCTTTCCAGTTCCCAGCTTCCCTACCACAACGCCTTCTCGAGATATCTTTCCGGTTTTAGAGCTTAACGTTAGCACTATTAGAAGCGTCGATAATATTAGAAACGTTAATAGAAAAGACTTTAGTCTTCGAAATTTACATCTCACCATGAGTCGCTGGGTTTCGTTACAATAAGATGGGGATGATTTTAAAAGATTCCGGAATTGGCTAAAGAATGACTTCAGTATTCCAGCTCGCTCCCCCCTGCAGTGCTCAGTTGATTTGCAGGTCCACGTGGTGAGCGAGGCTTGATTTTGATGTCTGATTGCAGAGGCGACAGGAATATGACTGGTGGTGATCTTGTTTGATGGCGTGGAGAGAGATGGTAAAGAACTGGTGTAGGTGAGAGTGGTATCGAGGTCTGAGTGGTGAGATAGCGAGCTCAAAGATGAGGATTTGTCGTCTATGACTGACAGGAAGTCTGTTCCAGACGATGGAATTCTCTTTGGACTCAAGGTCATTCTAATCTCCTCCATATTTTTCTTTCAAAGTTGCGCTGTTGTAATATTGAAAGTCGAATAGCAAGAAGTTGAGTAGAATTAGAATCGGATATTGTTGAGAATATATCGAATTATGTTGAAAATAAATCGATTAGTTTTGAGAAAGGATCCTAGAACAAAATCTTTAGCAAGTAAATCGAATTTAATGTAAAATTTTGTAGGTAAAGTATACGACGAAATGGAGAAAGAATCAATGACCGTTCACATGCTTAGAGTAATAGAAATAATAATATATAGCCAGAAATAACTAATTCATGATCCAACTGCTTTAATGTCAAATTTAGTATTTTAACTTGACCTGGGTTGCAAAAATGAATAGTAATTGGCCTGCTGTCCTTAAATGAATAGTATTTAGTATTAAGAAACTGCAACAATTTTTATTATTTAGTTATATTTACAATCTGGAAAAGGTCGAAACTTCCATGGAATAACTATATACTTTAAAACTAAAGGAAATAAACTCAAATATAAAATACTATTTAATGCATTCTTTCAAATTGGCCAAAAGGATTGTCCAATACTAATGTTACATTTATAATGATCGCCTAATCTGGGTTAACATTTATTGAAGAGCAATTCGTTAAACATTCTAGGAAGTTTATTTCACAGTAAAGAATATTCCAGTAACTATTCTTTTATGAAATCATTTTGAAATCTTTAATGAGAACAAAGAGGCTTATGAGTTGGCTTTTATTTCCTTCATCTTCTACTGCATGATTAAGTGTAACCAGTCCTGTGAATGTCCGAGATTTTACCATCAGATCGGCGCGGCCAGGAATTGAACCCGTTCAATTCAGAAAGTCAAATGCCAGCGAAATAATGAGAATGGGTACCTCTTGTAAAATACGTCACCGACATATTTGACTCCGTTTTGCTGCGTTATTAACTACACCGTATATTTGACATAGGCTTAAATAAGTAACATATTTAGGCTAATGCAGAAGCAAACATATACATGCTACGAAGATCTTTGCGATGGAAGTGCAAAAAGTCTAAAATTGTAATATATATCAGAAAAAAACCTAAACCGTATGGGCGGGGTTCAAGTCCTGGGCTCGTCTGTCACTGATATCGCTTTCGAGAGATGGAACTGACGTTAACAGCTTTTATTACGTCTTTAAGACTCTATAAATCGTAAATAAGTAGCGTATTTAATTAATACACAGGCCTAGATCTAATATGAAAGATAAGAAGACATCTGAGATGTAGTGTAAAGAATTCAATGATTTTGACAGATTTCATAAGCTCTACAGTAAGGCTACAAAAGGCCAAGTTTAGCGTTAGTTTCCTGCTCGAGTAACATGTCAGTGACGGAGAGATCACTGAATTTGAACCCTGCGCCAACTGATCCGCTGTCGAACAACAAGCCAACAAGCCGCCGGCTTAGCCCTTCAATACTTATCAATTGATAGTCTTGACGTATAACAATCAGAAAGAGTCAAAACAAGTTTCGAACAGGCGGTCGTCTAATTTAAAGGCAGGCGTAGAAAACTTTAGCCAACCTCTCCCTCCCACTCTATCGTAGTTCATGGTCTCTCTCTCTCTCTCTCCCTCTCTCTCTTACATATCGTCATCATCATCATCATCTTCTTCTTCTTGTTCTTCTTCTTATTCCATTGAATCCCAGTTTAATTATAGGTCCAAATAAGTATAGTTCTTAATTTTCATTCGTTTTAGAATCTTTTTACGAAATTCTGGAGCCTAGGCGCTCAAAACCCGAATGCCCCTTTTAACGGTGTTTTTGGTGTTAGTGCATTTCGCCTTTTACGACACATGTAGTCGACGGTTGGTCTATTCTGCAAAAACCCGGCCACAAAACAGGCGGATCTCTTTCTTTCTTTCTCTCTCTCTCTTTCACAGTTTAGTAAATGTACTCATAAAATATTTTAGTAATTTATTTACTTATCGGCTATAGTCTTATGCACTTAAAGTATAGCAAATTCGTGGCATCGATAATCGACGATACAATAATATTACAAAATACTTGACTAGTCATACTTATTCTTGCAAAGCTTTCACTACAAGCACGACTCGATAAATAACGATATTTTATAGACTCCGACATTTATACAGAAGACTTTTATTTCTAGAAATTAATCATTAATTGATATCGACGTTTGAATAAGAAAAACGCAAGACAGTCTTAAAACAGGTGGTGGAGCATCGTCTTTGTATGTTAAACTCCTCTTGGTCATCAATGCTTCAGACAATTGCCTACTTTACAACAGATGCTGTATAGGTCACTATGTCTCATCAGCCCCCCCCCCTCCAATGTCTCTCCCTCTCTAACTCTCTCACCTGAGCTGTAGAACAGCCATCTCGATAACTTCACTGGCCTCCATCATGTGTAACACAGGTGTTGATGTTCAATCAATCTATCAATAAGAATTTAACGTGCGGTTCCTCGCCATAAGGAAATGTCAGGGACGTCTCTTGCAGACTCTACACAAACAGGCGCCAAAGCACCACACGATGGCGACTGAGTACACAGAGATCAGAAGAGAAAGCGAGATCAAAACAGTGCAAGTCCAAGATCCAAGGCAAGCGGGTCAAAATTTGTCCATCATTGTTCTCCATCATGGGCAGTGTTGTAACAGTTTTCTACTTCTTAGCCTCTATTTTCATTGCTGTTGTTTACGCCTATG
Source organism: Enchytraeus crypticus (assembly GCA_905160935.1). Classification (NCBI taxonomy): domain Eukaryota; kingdom Metazoa; phylum Annelida; class Clitellata; order Enchytraeida; family Enchytraeidae; genus Enchytraeus; species Enchytraeus crypticus. The sequence goes on from CAJHZI010000424.1 coordinate 1,629,167, forward strand.
TTATCATAAGTGTGGTAGGCAACTTCAAGCTCCCTTTTGGCTTCTGACCTTGACATTAAACTCACATCATCAGTAAAGCCTGTATTTTACAGTCTTAACAAAGACAGAGATCCGCGATGAACTTACTGCTAAGTAAAGTTGTCTGCTGTTCTAGTACAGGCTAAGCAAATAAGGCAATGCAAAAGATTCAAAAGAGCTAAGAAATAAATGTAATTAGCTTTGGCCTATTAGTTCAAAACTTGAATTCCATTAAATGTATTAATTAGCTTACGTGTTAATTCCATTAAGGTATTAATGCGTTTTTAACTTATAATTCCATTGTATTGTAATAAAAAATTGTACATAATAATAATACTTTAACAATAAAATATTTTCATTATTATAAATAATAATAATATTGATGATAATTATACCTTATTGTAAAATAAGGTATAATTATTATAAATAATAATAATATTGATGATAATTATACCTTATTGTAAAATAAGGTATAATTATTATAAATAATAATAATATTGATGATAATTATACCTTATTGTAAAATAAGGTATAATTATTAACAGGCCTATAATGAGAGCCCTTGCACTCAGAACATACATGCACATAGCCTATTACACTATGCATTTCAACGTAAACACATTCGATTTATGCGGCAGCTGCATCGGTTGACATTAGACTTCGTCGCAAACGATAGTTAATCGATATGAGGCATAAATAATATAAATAAATATAAATAAATAAATAATATAAATAATATCACTCTGTCATTTTGTTCATAGAATCAAAGCCGAGCTTACGAGCAAAAATTTTCCAAAAAGGTGCAAATCCAATATTCAGAAAACCAATAAGAAGATAGATGTTGAATATTTTTATGGACATTTGTATGATTAACCTGTTCCTTAAACATAACCTCTAGGCCTATACTCTTGTTTTTACAAGTATATTTCTGTCAATTTGCAAAGTAGGTGTTAATGATTTGTGTTTGCCAGATCTGGTTATAAACGGAAAATTAATGATAATGTAAGATACAATTTAAGATATAAGGGCATTGATGTAAATTTAATATATAAAAACTGTTACTGTAATACTGTTCTCCTGAAAACTCTTAACTCAGATTATATTACTCTAACTCAGATTCTTGTTAATGCTAAATCTAACTCTACTCAGATTATTATTAATGCCAACGCCCGTATTGGCCCTACAGTAGAACTACACAAGGATGTCATAAGTTCATTGTTATAACTACTTATATTTAATTAACATTTAGCACTAACATTTAGTAGTAACTTATATTTAATTTAAGTTACGTACAATATTATGTTTACAATTTAAAACTCAACATAAACAAAGTCTGCTATGACGTATATTGCTGCGATTAAAGTTAATGGACATTTTGCAGCTGATCGCATTTCATCGAGGCATCTTTAATCTGCTAACTAATCTTTAAGCTGCTGTCGCAAATTTACAATTTGCTTCTCAAGATCTGAATTTTTCGCCCTCTCTTGTTGCAATTCTAGATTGATTTAAAAATGAATGGAAATTTAGTTTTAAATTCATAAAGTGTTTAGAAATGAGCAGACAGAGGTTAAGAGTATATAGACTGAAAAGATTGCCGGGGTAGGTCTTCAACATCGGGAGTTTGGAACGAGACAAGTCTAATTATTGTTGAGTGTCGTCAGCATAATATACATATAGTTCACGATCAAGAGATGGAGAAGAGAGTAATAAATAATAGTAACATACATTATAGTTAAATGATCAACTACGCTGATATCACTCACTTTTAATATCACATGTTAAATCAGTTATGCAATTTTTTTTCCATTTCCGTGTGACCAGTCCAGTGAATGTCCGAGATTTTACTCTCAGATCAGCGCGGCTGGGATTCGAGCCCACGAGGGTTCGAATTAAGTAGAGAGCTTAAAGGTATAGAGATTGAAGAGGATATGACCAAGATCGGAGCCTCGAGGTAGACCTACACCATATTATCCATATACTTTGGATGGCAAAGAGATGCACTTCACTTTCACACTAAATGCCAATATATGATAGAATGAAAACCAATCGAGAACAACTTTCACGAATGCCAAACCATGGCGGGAGAAAGACGGTGCAGAAGAAAACTATGACTGATGGTAAAGATCATAGCCATAGAATCATACAATAAAGAAAAGCCAATTTTAAAACCAACCTATTTTAAATATCTTTGCATAGAATAGAGAAGTTCTGTTTAATTGTCTATTCTATACATGTATCTTGGAACTGATTTTATATTCTTTGGGCTGATTTTCTGGATTTTGGAATTAGCACCGTTTTTGGACTTTATTTTTGATCGCCGGCTTGATTTTGTCTCAATGGTGCTCGATGTTGTCATTGATCACTGTAATTTTTGTTATTAAACAAAAATTACACTATTAATTAATTATTGTTATTATTTAACAGTTCTCTAGATCATGAACTATATGCTGATGACACTCAAATGTACACTTGTTTCAACCCTAACTCATATTTTAATGCTGAAACCCACCTGCAACGAAGTCTCCGGTCTACATGTATATCCTCTTGGATGTCTGCTAATTTCTTGGCACTTAATCCATCTAAGACAAAATTCTTGTTGGTCGGGACGCCTCAACAGCTTCTGACTGAATGGGAAAACTCTTTCGTTATCTTCGGGTATTAAAATATCACCTGTTTCTTCTGTGAGAAATCTCCGGTGTTCTCATTGATAAACACCTAACCTTCCACGAACACCATAACGGAACTTCACAAGCATGTTTTCTTCATATCCGTGATCTTTCGTCGAATACGCCCATATTTGTCACGTGGACAGCTGCTACAAATGGTGCGGCTTTGTGTAATCGAAGTTGGACTCTACTGCAATCCCTGTTTTTAAATATGCCCTGGCTGTGCGATTGATCGGGTTTTCAAATTTCTTCAGAATTCTTTGCGCGAGAAATTTTTTGTAGATCCAAGTACTCACATGTTCAGCTATTTTGAAGTCTTTGCACTGGCTAAAGATTAAGAGCGTATCATTTACAAAACAGCTTCGTTAACCTATAAGTCCATCACAATCCCTGGACCAACTTGAGTATCACTGGATAAGTGATGCAAGACTGCTATTACTCGGTCTTCTAAGTTAATGACTTTGTGGAGACCTAGCTTAACTTAACTCGTCTTTAAGCTATCTAATCGTTCTTTCCAGCATATGCTGCACCTCAGATCTGTAATTCTCTTCCATCCAATCTTCGGAAATCTTCATTTGAATCACATCAGCCTTTGCTTTCCTATGAGCAGTTCCATAAGCAGTTGAAGACCTATCTTTTCCATCTCTCTTTTCAATCCAGTGTCCATGAGCAGCGACCTGCGCCTAAACCACCTTTTCTTTAACTCCCTTTATTTTGGACTGAATTTCTGGATTTTGGAATTTGTGCCGTTTTTGGACCTTCTCTTTTTGCTCGCCGGCTTGATTTTGCCTTAATAGTGCTCGATGTTGTCATTGATGACTGTAGCACTCTAATTGTTGTTGTTATAATTATATTATTATTTGATTACAGCAGACTTAAAAATAAATTACTGAAGATTATTATTACTGGACCGATATTATTACAATGATTGAATACAGCATTGAATGGTCATGGGTAATTTAAAATTACAACTTAAACAACAACTTATTACAATTTAAACTATTTGGCAGTCATTAGATTATCAGTTAATTGTTAATCATTCAGTTTTCATTATTTATCAGTTCATCATCATGCAAAATGAAGATTTTACGAATGGAAAGAAAAGATTGTTAAGAACTGAAACAAGAGCGCTAATATAAACAAACATTTTAAATGTAAACACTGAAAATGATATTTATTCTATATATATAGTCTAAATGTATTAATTGTTTGTATATAAATGGTGTTATATTACAAATTAAAAAATATACTTGACATTGCGATATATTAACGTTGAGGTACATTTCAGAGCTATATGTGTAGGTAAAATCTGAGTATGGTTAATTTTTATTGTAGCTTGAAACGGTGTCATTGTTTTATATTAGTTCCTAGAGAGCCAGGAAAACTAGCATATACAGGAATTTGTCTCAGTTATTCATAAAACGTCTTGAAGAGAAGACCTTTGGGCTTCTGACGATAACGTTAAACCCGCACCGCATTCATAAGCCACAATTCAGTTGCAACTATTATGAAATAAATCACGATATATTTAATAATAATAACAACAATTAGAGTGCTACAGTCATCAATGACAACATCGAGCAATATTAAGTTAAAATTAAGCCGGCGAGCAAAACTAATGATTCAAAACAGTGCAAATTCTAAAATCCAGAAAATCAGTCCAAAGTAAAGGGAATGAAAGATAATGAGGTTTAGGCGCTGGTCGCAACTCTTGGACACTGGATGGAAAAGAGAGATGGAAATGATAGGTCTTCAACTGCCTATGGGACTGCTCATAGGAAGCAAAGTCCGATGTGATTCAAAGGAATATTTAGAATAAGTTTCCTACGCAAATCAAGGCATACTTGCATAGACAACGAAGCGCAATGTTGTAGCCCAAGTTAAAGTATTAAGGGAACTAGGATGAACTCCAACACGGTGAGAATGACCAGCAGATTTGAACCCGTCTCTTCAATGCCAGTACTGCTTATCCATGACGTCTAGAAGAGAAGCTCTTCGGGTGTCTTATCTTGACATTAAGTCTACATCATTCACTCGTTCTATGTCAGATTTCAAGTAATAAACGAATATAATATATATTTACTAATGTGTCAGTCTTGTGCGCAGTGGTGCTGTGTAGTTATTAATAGATGAAACGTAATTATTAAGTTTAAGGAGAAACTGTAGGTGTTTACTGGATGACTAGTAATTGTTCAAGTTTTGCCACTTGTAGACGGGGTGTAGTACTTGAGTCGTTGTGTTATGTGCTCTGAAATGATTCCAATTAAGAATTGTAACAATTAATTGTACAGTTAAATTAAAAAATGTTCACCGATTTATTTGTGTGGGTTTGTTTGAGCACTTTCAATGTATTGATACGTATAGATCCCCATAAGATTACCAAATAATTAACTTTTAATTACTAAGAGAAATAAATATTGGTGATTTGTTAAAATTAATTGTCTTGTGATGTTTTAGTTCTCTATTCCTGATCTATTGTGTGAGCTATTAATATAGAATTACTCCTGCACAGTTATAGTACCTGTAGTAAAAGAAATGTCGATAACTCCAGTTGACTCCGCTATATCGCTTCTAGCGGGCCGATCTGATAACTACATCACTCCCCCTGTGGGGGAAATCCCACTTAACCCCAGCGCTCTACCTCGACCCAGTACCTCGAGAGATCTCTACCCAGCCGCGGATGATTCTAGTTTCACGCGGGCGCCGGGTTTGGACAAGCAGAGGCTGGAACCCGGGGCCCCGAGGTCCAGGAGGAAGGAGTTACCCACTAGACCTGTGCCCGCAGGACTCTGCAAGAAACTTGTATTCAGAGCTATCGCCGCCGATGAAGATGTTGCTCCCAGCAAGGGTATGTGGAAAGTAGTAATAATAATATTAATCTCCGACAATTTTTATAGCAGTGTCATGGCCGGTGTCAGGTGTCTTTGAGATCGCTTTACAGGTTTCTGGCAGGTTACTATTATTCCTTTGCATTATTAATCATATTTTTGTTATTGATAATGCCAATTGGCAGCAAGCTCCGATACAAGATTAACCTTCCATTGGCCTAAGGGGATATCCCATCTTTACTTGACTGACCTGGGCTTTGAAGTTTGAACCCAGGCCATTTGTTTTCGAGGCGATCACTCTAACTGTTACGCCATATCCCCTCCCCGTTGTAGAGCCTACTACGAGACTAATAGTAGGGTGTACAGTGGTGCATTTAAGAAACTTGTGCAGCTTAGTTAAAATAGAAATGTTAGCTTGTCACAGACACACTAACATAATACTATCTAAAATTGGTTTTTTAGAGACAAAAAAGAGCTAAGGTATTAGTGTAAGTTTCGCTCTTTAAAGAATGAGCACTAGATTTGAATCGTGCACATACTGATTCACAGGCAGAACCTAATCGATGCTGCTACGGTGGGTCCTATGTTAGAGATGAGCATACTAGCGTGAATGGTGTCTACTTTACAAAAGTTGACTCGAACATATATAAATATGTTTTCAGATGCCAGACTTTCGAAACTGAAACTGTTGTATGAACTTTGAGCATATGAATGATAGAATAACTTCTTGCAATTTTAATTTCACCTACTGTACTACACAAAGTTCAACTAGTTCGTGTCTGACAAGATAATCATATATATAATATTAAAATCAATAGAATAGAGTAAGAATTGCGCATCCGTGGATTATGATATTAGTTTTGTGTGATTTAGTATGGAATCCATGCCCTATCGTTTCTGTAGGATTCTGCCTAGCGGTTGGACCGCGGCGAATACTATTGTTCACTGTCTCTCTGTTGAGCAGCTGAAGTTCATCCTAGTCAGAGCTTTAAATAGAAAAGTCTTTATCAAATATTTTCTGTACACTTTTAAAGTGCGGCCATAAATGTACACTAAAATTGTAGTAATTATTACAGTAGATTATGTAGTATTTAATGATTATAATATTGATTATGTAGTGGTAATACTTAAACGGTGCTTAGTTAATTCTTAAATACTTAGCATTCTATGTTTAGATATGTAGTCATCATCATCATCATATATTTTAGCAGTGATGTTAACAAGGCCAGGACCCTCAAGGCCAAGGCCAGAACCGCCAAGGACAAGACTATAATGACCTAGGCCAAGGCCAAGACTATGACCAAGGCCAAGGCCTTTGACGTCAATTGGACTTGAAATTTAAATTTTAAGCAGCCACAAATTTCATAATTTTTTGAATCATAAGCGCAGAATTAGAGATTAAAACGAAATATGTAATGCTGAAATCCATATTGAATACCCACATTGACCAGTGCTTTTTTAACGTTCCTATTTGCTAACTTCATAGCCGAAGTACAAGGAAGAGACTACTATATTACTAAATCAGATAGATAAGACAACGACCGATAGACCTGAATCCTCATAGAGTATGAATTTGCAATTACAATCACGGTTACATTGGAAACTATCAGGGTCAACATTGAATCACACATTCGAGCGCGATGAGGTCTAATTATGAGACTGCTTCGTGAAAATATTCTCTCTACAGGAGTAGATGTGGTAGACACACAAAGAATACGTTGAAAGAGAGGCTTTAGAGCAGCAAATTCCTCAAGTTCATAAAGAATCTTCAGTGAAGTTTCACTACTCTCAAAGTCTGGATGATTAATATTATCAATGTAGTTTTCCAACTGTTGTTGAAGGCTAGTAGTCGATCCAGAATGCTGTACAACAGGTGCAATTTTTGCCTTGGCCTTGATCAAGGCCAAGGCAAGGACAGGATGCAAGGCCAAGGCCAGAACTCGCAAGGCCAAGGCCGGAACCCACAAGGCCAAGGCCGGGGCTTAGTGGCCTTAAGGCCGGCTCAAGGCCAAGGCCAATGCCTAACATCACTGTATTTTAGATATGTAGTAGTTAATTCTTAAAGTAGTTTATTGTGTTTACTGTTTGTAGAGTCGATACAGTCTCTAATAAACAAAATGCGCTTGGATCACGACGTTGAAGTATCCCGTCTAGCCGTAGAGAGAGGTGGTATTCCAAGTTCTTTGTATCTTCTAACCGCAGTTCTTTTTTGATATCTTGTAGTTTTCAGTAATTGATATATAATATGTTAATGCTGCATGTTATTATTATTATTATTCTTCTTCGTATTATTATTATTATTGTTGTTTTATTTATTATATTTTTTACCCCGGGTATAAAATGTCCAAGGTGTGATAAGAGCGATTAGAGCAAAAGCCTAAAGCTGGCTGATTTAAATCTTTGTTAAGTCACAGAAAGCCTTTGCCAAAGAAAAGGGGTTAATATTATTATAAGAAAATAATAATATAATAATAATAATAATAATAATTATAATAATAATTATAATGATAGTAATTATTGTTGTATTATTTGTATACTACTAGTACTACTACTTCTAATTCTAATCCTGCTTTTATCATATGGAATCAACCAAGTCAAATTCATGCACAGAAATAATTTTTAAAATTGTTTTATAATTTTATATATGTATTTACCCGTGTTGTTGCCAGGTTGCCGAAGAATAGACCACCTGTGAACTGCACATGTTGTAAAGGGCGACAAAGCACTAAGATCCTAACTAATGTCAGAGAAGACATTCTTGTGGTCCAGAAATAGGATCCAAAAATTGCTACAAAATTTCCTAAAACAAATGTGCAATGAAAAGTTTTAATTTAATCTCAACCCTAAGTAAATTTGGATTTAAGGGAAGAGGATGATGATGATGATGATTATTGTATGATGTCATAGAGGCGCACATGGATGATTATGATGATGATTATTGTATGATGTCATAGAGGCGCACATGGATGATGATGATGATGATTATTGTATGATGTCATAGAGGCGCACATGGATGATGATGATGATGATGATTATTGTATGATGTCATAGAGGCGCACATGGATGATTATGATGATGATTATTGTATGATGTCATAGAGGCGCACATGGATGATGATGATGATGATTATTGTATGATGTCATAGAGGCGCACATGGATGATGATGATGATGATGATTATTGTATGATGTCATAGAGGCGCACATGGATGATTATGATGATGATTATTGTATGATGTCATAGAGGCGCACATGGATGATGATGATGATGATTATTGTATGATGTCATAGAGGCGCACATGGATGATGATGATGATGATGATTATTGTATGATGTCATAGAGGCGCACATGGATGATTATGATGATGATGATGATGATGATTGTTGTATGATGTCATAGAGTCGCACATGGAGAGACTGAAGGACCTAAGAGAACTAAGGAAGCTGTGTGACAGAGAGGCCTGGATGTATCAACCAATCGAAGAGCTGCTCGGGTTTAGATAGCACTGAGACATTTAGATAATCCGGACTCTATCGATTATTGTAATTTCAGTATACTAACTCTGTTCTATAGGCTGCGATAAACAGTTGATAAATGTATTAAGAAATAGGAAGATGAGTTGGATAGGACACATTCTTAGGGGTGAAAGTAAATTAAAAGAGGTCATAGAAGGTAGAATGAAAGGAAAAGAGGCAGAGGCAGGCCGAGATGAGGTATGTTAGATGATTTAAAGACCCACTCATATGTGGAAATGAAGAGGAAGGTGGAAGACAGAGAAGAGTGGAGGCGTTATATACCATGGACCTGCCAGTAGGCAGTGCACTAAGAGAGATAGAGAGAGAGAGAGAGAGAGAGAGATAGGCTTAAGGTGTGGATAAGGCATAGCCATTTGTGAAGGGATTAACTCGTGTGCTATTTATGGAGCGTGAAAAGCAGCATATGAGTAGGAATATGTATTTTGAACCTGCCGCTTGGCAGAACACTAGAGAAAGAGAGAGAACTTTATACATTCAACCAATGAAATAGTTTAATCCATACTCAATGCACTAACATTTAGTGTATTAACTGTATGCATCTAGTCAACGAAAGGGTTTAAATGTTAAGGAAGGGCTGTATAATATTTGCCACATAACAAAGCGTTACAATAATTAGAGTGATACTGTCGTACATGACAACATAGAGAACTGTTGAGGCAAATCCAAGCCGGTTAGCAAAAAGAAGGTCCAAATGAGCAAAATTTCAAAATTCAGACGATCAGTCCAAAGATAAAGATGCATTTGATATATGGTATATGATTCACTAACTGTAACTCATCTAGCTTCTCTCTCTCTCTCTCTCTTTCTCTCTCTCTCTTTCTTTCTTTCTCTCTCTTTCTCTCTCTGTGTCTCTCTTTTCTCTCTCTCTCTCTCTCTGTCTCTTTCTCTCTCTTTCTCTGGAATTTTAGAATTAAATGTTATACTAGAATTGCAGAATTAAATCTATTATCACACGATGACTGTGTGAGTAACTAAGCTGTTGCGGTAGAACGACAACGAAAAATCAAATTATAAACTATGGACTAGTGTATAATGTCAAATATGAAGCTTTGGCTGCTTCTATTGTTACAATTGATAGGTGCGATTTTCTGAAATTAATTTTCATTGATATCTGAGATATCGATATGTTTGGTGAAGTAGAAGTTTTGAATAATTTGTACAACGACTGGATGACTACTGGATGTTATTTATGTCCAATACTATGAATTAGCTGTTGTTTTATGTATTTAGAATGGACTGAATTTTAGTACTAGGCTGCTATGCAGTAAATCTATATTAATTGGATTTTTAAATAAAATAAACCTGTTTACCTTAGATAAGTCATAAGTTGGAAATGTCGTATCATGGCGCATGCTAAATTAGCACTCGACATTGAAGCGTAGCGATAGTGCATAATGCATAATAATGCATATTAAATATTACGCTGCATATAAGAGTGTTTTGAAAGTTATAACTGTTATGTCGTTCATCATGCTTTGGAATGAATATTCCACGAAGTCATTTTCTGTCAGTTAATAGGGCTGTTCTCACAGGTATTGCCTCGTAATGAGACTCACAATTTGCTGATCTACATTGCGATAAAAGTTCTTCAAATTTAAGCAAATTTAGAACGCGCTGTATGACACTGAATGTCGTAATAGCGTAGGGGTAACGCATGAAGTTTTAAATGACAGATCCTGAGGTGAAATGAACTCTCGTGGGTTCGAATCCCAGCTGGGCTGATCTGAGAGTAAAATCTCGGACATTCACTGGACGGAAAATGGAATAAATTGCCTAACGGTTTAAACATGTGGTATTAAAAGTGAAAGATATCAACTGATTAATTCACTATAGAGCGTGTTACTTTTCTATGGGATTCAAGACGTGAAGTATTTTATCGAATGAAAGCTGTATATCACTAATCAGTCATTTAAAAAACTGTTATTGACGACAAAGCTGATCGATAATTTAAACTAATGCGTCTTTAATGTAACTTAAAAGGATTTGAAAGCGTGTAAAATAGTTCGAGGGATGTGACTAGATGACACAGTTGCCCGTCAATTGACGCGCTGTAAAACGTGTTTTAAATTGTAGATCTTAATTCGAGCATAACTTGAAGTAGCATAAATCACTATTAGCTGCGGGATACATTCTATTAATCGAGGTGCAAGCTGAGTGATGCCAGAATCACTCCATTGTGCCATTATTAAATTTCTGTTGGGTAAAAATGTAAAATAGAAATGTGTAGTAGTCTTAATGTCCTATCCTAGATACCTTACATGTCAGTTTGATTAATATTACTAATAGTAATAATAAGGTACATACATGTACATGTATGTTAGCGTTACTAGTAATATTACTATGTTGTACGATTCGAACTACAATAGTACCATATATTGTACTAGTAGTATTATAAACTATATAGTATATGTATTACTGTGGGTTTATATAATTACTCTCTCTCTCTTAGTGCACTGCCTACTGGCAGGTCCATGATACATAACGCCTCCACTCTTCTCTGTCTTCCGCCTTCCTCTTCATTTCCACATATGAGTGGGTCTTTAAATCATCTAACGTACCTAATCTCGGCCTGCCCCTGCCTCTTTTTCCTTCCATTCTACCTTCTATGACGTCTTTTAATAGACCTTCCCCCCTTAGAATGTATCCTATCCTTCTCTTCATATAATTACTATGGTATAATAAAGTAGTACTAGTCATGTTAATGAAATGTAGGCCCTATCATACGTATTACCGTTTTATTTAAGCATTATATGTATTTGTATTACTATAATTTAATTATAATTTGATATTAGTAATTTAAAGTCTTATTAACACGTTAATCAGAGGTTAAGTTTTTATGATCTTTATCGATCTTTAATGTGTTTGCAAGTGGATATAAAAAAATTAAAGAAAGTAGGCCTACAGGCTATAGCGATAAGATCATAAGACTGATTAAGGAGTACAAGAATTTTAGTAAAATATACAGGATTACTAACCCTAAAAGAGAAAAGAGTTAGGGGAGATCATATAGAAGTATTGATGATTCTAAGGGGATTAGTGAGGTTGATTGTAACTAACACTTGGCTTAAATTAACACAGACTGCAGAACTAGAGGTCATAAGTATAAACTTGTTGAATCTAGAAGTAGATTAGATCTACGTAAAAATAGTATTTGAGTTATTAATAGGCTTATCTAGAATCTGCTTCTAGGTGAAGCTGTGGGGGCAGAATCTATAAATCAATCTAACAATTTGTAGGCCCGATGATATACATGTATCATATATAGGCCTACGGATATAAGGTGTTTGTGTAATATTGACCTCTGAGCAATTACTTGTTAGAAATTAATTAGGTATTTGACGGTTGATATACAGATAGGCTACGTGTCATTAGACTAGGTCTAAATAGAAATATAAATTTAGAAATTTCGTTTAAATGGCTGTTTACAAATTGCATTTTGGTAAATATAATTGTGTAATGTCATTTTCCCATTGAACTATGTATATTGTGTTTTTATTCTAGTATGTATTCTTATTAGATAATTATGTATTTGTATTAATATTTAAATGGGTCTAAAACAAGACTCATAGACTTTAAGGGAAGATGATGATGAATAAGTCTTAAACAATCTTGAACTTGCTTTCTGACTCTGTAGGCCTACTGTTATGTTATTATGTACGCTAAGCAGACTGAATAGAAAATTACAAATTTCTGCTTTGAATTTGCCATTTCACTGAACACGAGCGATATAGGCCTACGTGACAAGGGAGAGAGCTAGATGACTGTAGACTTCTATTCATGACAAGATACTCTATGTACGTTAGATCTACACATTATACAATTGTATTTTCTGAAAGGTAGACTATTCTAACTAGAAGTCATTTATGACAGGCCTATATGATACGGGTGACAAGATTCTCAAAAAGTCTGGAGGGGGGGGGGGGGGGGCGGTGGCCCGGGGTGGAGAATATATAAAATTCTTTCTTACATGGGTTTTCATATGCTTTCCCTTTTTGACAATAGAGAAACAATGGAATTGGAGAGGTTTTAAATTAAAATGTTAAAACATTTTTAAGGTGATTGGGGAATCACCTTTGAATTCTCACACTCAGTGGAGATGATCTATTTTAGAACTTTGTGGCATCTCTTCTAAATGTAGCAGCTTGTAACTAGACTGTTAGGGTCTTGATGTATGATCAATGCTTAGACCGTGACAGCTACGTCATGACTCTTACCTGTTTTATAAGCGGCCTCGTCTTCATATTGGCCTTTACAACGAAAATGTAATAAAAGTTTAACAACTTCTGGCAGACGAACGTAAATCTGTAATTTACTGGTCTTTACTGTAGTACTGCTGTATGCATATAAAATTTTATACATTTCCCATGCTAATTCATTCATTGCTTTTTCGCTTTTTCGAATGTTCAGACTTAGGCATAAAAGCAAGCCGCTAGCGAAGTCTCAATAACTCCCATAATACTCAAAATATCGTTAACAACTTTGGAGTTTCTAGAGGAGGAATTTCTGCATATCAACTGCAGATTTCGTGAAAAAAATTCAGTAGTAACAAAATTGCAGCGATTCTAAGAAAGAAGTGATAAAATCAAGTGAAAGAATTCTTTCATTTGATTTAACAAAACGAACCTATAAATTAAAATAAATGAACCTAGTTGATAATGTGCATATATAGTTAATTAGTCTAAGAAGATATGATAAAAACTAAGGTTAACGTCAGTTTTCTCACTCGAAAGCAATGTCAGTGACGAGCGAGCCCAGGATTGGAACCCCGCACATACTGATCCGCGGTCGAGTATCTTACCGACGTCGCCACTGGTTCCAGTCAAAAGTGATAACTTATGGCAAATCATACTATAAACAGTTCAACGCGTACTAATCCAAATTGCACGTAAATTCAAAAGGCCTATTTAAAATTTTCTCTGGAACTTGTATATTTCCCATGAGCAGTTCCATAGGCAGTTAAAGGTCTACAGGTAAAGGTCTACAGGCAAAGGCCCACATATAAAGGCCTACAGGTATTAAAGGCCTACATATTCGACGTTTCTTTTCCTGCTGAAGTCCGTCCAAGAATAGCTGCCACCAAGTAAACATCCCTTCCTCTTTTCTTTATCTTTGGACTCGCAAAATGGATTTGGATTTGAACCATGCTCTGACCTTGATTTTTCTTTATCTCGTCGGCTTAGCCTTAATTCCTTAATGCTCGATGTTGCCATTGACAACTATTGCACTAAATGTTCGTTGCTATTTTTCTTGTTGTTGTTGTTGTTGTTATTGTCAAAAATATGTTACCGGAAACAGGTGAAAAGAGAGAGCAGAATAAGAGCGACATAACAGCGTTCCAGTTTAGTGAACATAAGTAAGATGCGAGTAAATACTGAGCGTAGCACTATAGAAAGATCAGAACAGCCTGCGATGTTGTTGTTGTTGTTGTGTACTGTGCAATACAACTGACTGATTAACTATAAGCTGATTGCGCTCTCTCTCTCTCTCTCTCTCTCTCTCTCTTTCTCTCACTCTGTCTCTGCCTTTCTCTCCCTCTCTCTCTCTCATTTTCTCTCTCTATGTATGTCTCTACATCTCTCTCTCTTTCACTCGCTGTCTCTCTCTCTCTTTGTCTTACTCTGTCTCTGTCTCTCTTTTATCTTTCTCTCTCTCTCTCTATCTCTCTCACTCTCTCTCTGGGTCTGTTTGTCTGTCTGTCTGACTCTCTCTAGTGCTCCGTCAATTTGCAGTCCATAGTACATATTCCCTCACATAGTCAGCTCTCACACTCAACTAAGTCTTGGGCTTTACCGAACTAAGCCGATTTCATCACAAAAGCTGTCTTGTTTAACTTGATAAATAAAGCTTCTGAGGTAGATTCACATTGCCTTATTGAATTAATAAATCAGTGCTTGTTCATTTCACGTACGCCGGCATTAACATCTGGTCAATTTGGTTTTAGTGCCAAAAAGAAGGATTTACCTAATTATTGTTTTCATTTGTGCGAGATGCTAATAAGTAGATTTAAAGAATACTGATTACACATTAGACAGATCATTATTTCATTTGAGGAATGTTGCTGATATTCAAATCAAGAATATACATGTACAATGTTGTACATGTACCTGAATGAGATTTATCATTTGCTCATCTCTGTAGACTGTACATGTAGACACAATACAATAGCTCTGATGTGGGCTTCATAAAATTATTATAATACAAATTTGAAATCGCAGGTTTCTTGAGTATAGTTCTTCTTTATTTCAATGAGAAAATTTGCTGCAAAACTTGAAATAAAAAACTTGTTTACCTTATCGTTATCATGATCATCTTCTATTGAGTCTCAGCTTAACTAGGGTCGGGATACGAATAGGCCTTCTCCAATTCTCTCTTTCCCATACCGTATCATCAGTCAATCCCCTATAATTTATAGAGAATAGTCAATCCTCTATAGTTATTTTTATAAACTTCATTTGAAGTCTCTCTCTCTCTCTCTCTCTCTCTCTCTCTCTCTCTTTCTCTTAGTGAACTGCCGATTGGCATTTTCTCAACGTTCACATTTCACTACCGTACAAAATTGTCGATGGGCTACACTAAAGTCTTGACAATTTTTTCTTCATGGATTTCTTCAAACTTTTTGTTAGTAGTTTTTTTCTGTTACTCTATGCCTCTTTTATTTTACTAATACTACATTTTAATTTTATATCTCATCTCCCATCTTCTGGTATTGTGTGCCCTCAATATTTAAAGCTCATTAACTCAGTTTATTAAAACATTTTATTCAATGAAATAAATGGCAGTGAATATAAGGGAGTTTTATCATGAAAAAGCTATGATAGCTACAGATGACGACTCTGAATCAATAACAACAACTTGATTACAACAATATTACCGTTCAGGATACCATCGAGCAAAATTATACGAAAACCAATAGCGTAGAAGAAGGTAAAGTAAAATAAATAGTGCCATTAAAATTTGTAAAACTAGCCCAAGGAAGGTGTTAAAGGAATGGAAGTTTGCGAGTGGTATTAGTTCACGAACAGTTTGTTGAAGTGAATGATAAATAGGGAAAGCGTCTATCCGCATCAAAACAAAGAAAAGAAGAAGTCATTGAACTCAAATCTGCGACCGCCCGTTACTTTACACTGACTTTTGCATAGAATTATCTGACAGGTCTTCAAGTGTGAATGAAGCTTAAATTCTCTTATTAAATGATATCTCCTCATTTACAATGTTCTATTTACAACTTCACTTATTTGACTTAATTTCAATCCGCCTTGCATTGTATTACTGATGTCTCATTCATTTTTCATCTTGAGCAATTGTTGCTTCACAATTGAACTTGAATCTCTTCAAGCATTCCTCTTAATTGTGCTTGCCAGATGCAGATATATTATGAAACTAGAAGGTAAAAAATATACATAAATAATTCTTTGTAAAAGTCGTGCTAAAGACACTTTAAATTCTGAATTAAAGCTGCAGCATTTAACTAGCTAAGCGTAAAAAAATAGTTCATCACCCACCACCAGTCTATATCCGACCATCAGTCTAGATCCCATCACCAGGCTAGATCCCACCACCAGTCTAGATCCGACCACCAGTCCAGATCCCACCTCCAGTCTAGATCCCACTATCAGTCTAGATCCCACCACCAGTCTATATCCCACCACCAGTCTAGATCCCACCACCAGTCTAGATCCCACCACCAGTCTAGATCCCGCCACCAGTCTAGATCCCAGCACCAGTCTAGATCCCACCACCAGTCTATATCCCACCACCAGTTTAGATTCCACCACCAGTCTAGATCCTACCACCAGTCTAGATCTCACCATCAGTCTAGATCCTACCACCAGTCTAGACCCCCCTCCGGTCTAGATCCCACCATCAGTCTAGATCCCACCACCAGTCTAGATCCCACCACCAGTCTAGATCCCTCCACCAGTCTAGATCCCACTACCAGTCTAGATCCCACTACCAGTCTAGATCCCATCACCAGTCTATATCCCACCACCAGTCTAGATCCCATCATCAGTCTAGATCCCACCACCAGTCTAGATCCCGCCACCAGTCTAGATCCCGCCACCAGTCTAGATCCCACCACCAGTCTAGATCCTACCACCAGTCTAGATCCTTGAGATATATAAGTAGCGTAAAGCAAGCGACTGAAGTTGAGATTTTTGATTATACATTTTTCAAAGATATCTCATGTTTAATTTATACCGCAAAAAAGTAGAACACTTTTGAAACGGGTTACATAATGATAGAATTTAAGTCTTACTCTGGAATTAAGGAGCCGTAATAAGATCGTATTATCAGATACGCTAGCTAGGCGTCTCCTACATAAATTCTTATGCATCATCAATAGGCCTATCACAAAAATAAATTAGCATTTTCAAACGTCCATGACGTTATTGTGCTGTCAGATTAATAGGCCTTTAAGCCTACTCTTGATACTTTGATGCAATATAATGGTGAAATAAAGCTCTATTTAGTGTCTACACTAGCTGAATGAGCTGACGTCATGCAATATCTTTATGTAATGCTATAGTAAACATTCAATATTCTACTGTAACTTAATTCTCGGCTGCATAGGCCTCTAACGACTGCATAAAAAGTAATATATGAATAACTGTAGACGCATTGAGCTCTATTAGCATAGGCTGGCATGACGTTGTTGTTAACCGTTCCGGTCTGCTAGATGATTTTCAAGGCATTTCTATACTTAAAGTCGCCGCTGTTTGTTAGATTTGGGCGGACTGACAAAATCATGACTGACATGTATAAATCACCGCTTTCATCGCGAGATGCTGGTGTTTTGCTGATACCAGGATACTGTGACAGGCATTACGTTTGGCTCACAGATAGCGGATTTGTTCGGCCGAGAGGTAAACGTTCATTATAAAGAACTTATAAACAGGGTAGTATTTGTGAAATTTCCCAAGGGGTAGTAAGGGGGTCGAATAGGCTGGCAGGGGGGGGGGTCAGGGCTTTAACACACGGGAGAGTTTAAAATTGGTGGTTAAAACTTTAGCAGGGGGTCACATATCTGCCAAGGGGATTGAATCCCCTAGCAAATACAATCCTGCTTACAAGCAGTCAAACAAGACTGGGTCTTTGTAGACTAAATAAGAACCTTAAGAGAAACAAGCTAGTGCTTATGAAGAAGTAAAGCATGGAGTTGCAACATTTGACACGCAGTAAATAAGCTTTTCTAAAGTAGTAAAGAACTGTGTAGCAGCCTTTGACAAGCAGTAAACAAGTGTTTGTAAAGAAGTAAATGCCGGAGTAGCAGCCTATGACATGCAGTCACTGACATGCAGTCATTAACTTGCAGTGACTGACACGCAGTCATTGACATGCAGTCTTTGACAAGCAGTCACTGACATGCAATCTTTGACACGCAGTCACTGACATGCAATCTTTGACAAGCAGTCACTGACGTGCAGTCTTTGACACGCAGTCATTGACGTGAAGTCAATGACACTCGCAGTTATTGACGTTACAGTTATGAAAAGCAGATTACGGTTAGTCTCTTCAGCATCTCATATACAGTATATTACGAGAAATATAATATAAAGCAAAATAATTAACACTGCTCTATACATGTATGATAAGCTATGCATATTTTCATAGTAGTATGTCAATACAAATTGTTGTATTTACATTATGTAAATACTCTCCATTGACCCTCCTATGCTGTAAACAAATAGTAGAACGTGCTGGATATGATCGTGGACTGTCATTTCATTGGATTGTGTGCTTAGTTTTTAGTATCTTAATATATAATATATGGCAGAGATCTTCATGGTCAAGATATTTATAGTCTAGAATAACAATCTGTTATTTAACGAAGTTCTCTAACGATACATTGATTTCGGTTATAACAAGACAATAACTTAATTTCATAATTCTTGTTCTTTGAAGGAAAAAATAATAAAGGTGATTTTACTACGATTAGTTATAAAATCGTTGCTTGTCTTTTATATTAAAAAAATCATTTAATTATTCTATAGATTAAAGATAAATAAATATCAGATAAATTTTAGAAATAAAGAGACAACAGGCTAGTAATCTTCGAACTTCGTGATTTTCTGACGCTTCATTGAAATTGAGTGTCATATATAAATGGTAAGAAGGTCGATATCAGCAAGAACTAAATTTATTTTTCATCATCTTAACACAACAACATAGATCATAACAAAATTAATTTGAAAACATGCATAGACAGCAAAAAGTTCCGAAATGAATGGTCATCGTCCTAAAGCAGAATGGCAGCCTAATATCAATCACATTTCAATATTATTTCATGTTTGTCAGCTTCATCTCTTGAGTCAACCAGTCAGCTTCCTCTCTAGAGTCAACAAGTCAGCTCATCTCTTCAGTCAACTAGTCAGCCTCCTCACTTGAGTCAACAAGTAATCTTCCTCTCTTGAGTCAACAAGTCAGCTTCCTCTCTTGGGTCAACAAGTCATCATTAAACACAAGCTCAGATTTATCGGCAGAAGCAAATTAATATTCTCTTTTTAAATTCCTGTTGTTATTATTGGAAACTTTATTAACTATAATTTATTTTACTTGTATTTCAGGTTGCCTAGTTATTTTTCAATTTGTATGATTGAGGGGTGGTCAACTAGATAGGTTATTTGTAACCTCTTTGACGGCCTTGTTTGTGTATGTCACTGCATATTTTGAGTGTATCGAAATAAACATAGTTCTCACATGAAGACTTAAATTTCATGATGGTCAATCATCCACTAGGTTAATACGTCATGATCATCCACTAGATTAATAAGTCATGATCATTCACTAGATTAATACGTCATGATCATCCACTAGGTTAATATGTCATGATCATCCACTAGATTAATACGTCATGATCATCCACTAGGTTAATATGTCATGATCATCCACTGGATTAATACGTCATGATCATCCACTAGATTAATACGTCATGATCATCCACTGGATTAATACGTCATGATCATCTACTAGATTAATAAGTCATGATCATCCATTAGGTTAATACGTCATGATCATCCACTAGATTAATATGTCATGATCATCCACTAGATTAATATGTCATGATCATCCACTAGGTTAATACGTCATGATCATCCACTAGGTTAATGCGTCATGATGGACTCATTCCTGTATGGCTCTCTTCCACTCATGGTCTGGAGAAATAACGAAAGGTCACGTGATTTATATAAGTCCCAGATTATAACCGCAGTAAAGCCTTAGTTTAACGTCTTGCTATTGCCACAAGCGATTGTTTCAATATGAGTCGACTGGAATTAGAACCTACGGCCTCCTGCTTACGTCCCTGACATCATCCTTGTATGAGGAAACGGACGTAAACCTCATTATTTTTATTAGCTGACAATTGAACAGCAGTACGTGGCCTTTCATACTTGGAGTGATTCAGTTAATCAGCCCCTACAGCATAAAATCTCAATCTAACGTTCTGCCATGTGGCAGGTTCAAAGTACATGTTCCTACTCAACATCTTCTTAAGAGCATTTTGTAGATTAACGAGTTAATTCCTACACAAAAGACTAGGCCCTATCCACGCATATAGCCTATAACTTTGAGCTGTTTTTACTTTTGAGATGGTTTCCGGTTGTCTTCCTCAGTTCCTTCTCATTCGTCTCTTACAACACGTGCAGTTTACGGTTTGTTTATTCTTCAGTTGCCCTGCGTACAAAATGAGGATTATGCAATATACAGTAATATACTGTTATGCATGCCAACATAATGCAAAGCAGTCAAATTTAACATCTGAATCCGTACTCAAATAGAATTTAATCCTAAGCTATCAGAGTCGATAAGGCGGAGTTTTGAGCCGGTGATCCCTTGCTTATCAGGCAAGCGTGCTGCGAACTCAGCCATTATTATTTTTTTCATATTTGTAAGTCGATATGAAATGAAGGATATAATTATGATAGACATATGCGAATGAATTGTGCGCTATGAACCTGCTATTGGACTCTTGACTGAGAGTGAGAATGACACGTATACACATCATCACACTGCTACATCTGACCTAGTCGCCTCTTACCACTTAGTCAGCTATCGGTAGATTCAATTCTCAAATTTCTCGAATCTTCTCCTTTCACGGTCAGATAGAAAAGAGTAGACTTCTACGATGTCATAGATCTATTATCACAGCCTGTTCTGAAAGCATCAAGGCGTTTAGCAGGGCTATTGTGACGAAGCCAACAATGGTCTTCCCGGGTCGCCTATAAAAACCATTTACCACCAAAATATAGAACATTAATCGAGGCCCAGCCGCTGGGTCCACAGAACTAACGGAACCTAACTCCAACAAGGTTAACTAGTCACCGGATGTACTAGGTGCATAGGAACCTAAACCAGTAAGCGTTACATATGCTAGCATATGTTAGCTAATTTAGCCTGATACAAAGTAGCAGCTCTAAGCAACTGGAAGGCAGAATTTAAATAAGTTAACTGAGGGTTAAGTTCTTCAGAACCGGAACTGGAAATACTGGAATAATTAATGAATTTTTCGGTGGATTCTTTGCAGTAATTGACCTGAGAGATTCGAATCAAAAAGAATCAGAATAGCTTGTGACTTATTATTTGTAAGTATGATTAAGGTATTTAAATTTGTTGAACTTCTCTTGCCTGAATTAATTGATGCAGTTCTCGTTTCTTTTTGATTGTTAATACCATTTTGAGTTTCAGTAAATATTTCGACAGCTATTAAAAATTTCTCACTCTCTCAATCGCTCTTTCTGTCTGTAGTATTCTACTAGATGGAATGTCCAATATACATATTCTTACATGATGCGTTCACTCCCTTGCAAGGGCGCTCCACTGATAAATGAATTCATTCCGTCACCATAGGCTATGCTTCATCAATACCTTACTGTAGCAAATAGCTTGGAAAAATACAGCTTCTGAGATGGTTTTCTGTTGCTTCCTCAGTTAAAGAACTCAATAATTGCATAGTGGTCAAAATCAACAGTAGTTTTTAACGCAGCCCCTAACGATCAAGTGCACACATACACTGTACATATATATATATATATATATATATATATATATATATATTCAAATATATAAAATGTATATATATACATATGTATATACTGTATATATAGAGAATATATACATGTATATATATATATTATCTATATATACAGCATAGATATGTACATATTTATATGTATACATATACTGCATATATATATATATATATATATATTTATTTATATGTGTGCGTATATAATCTATATATACATATGTTATCTAAACTCTATGTATAGAGACAGCATCTTAAGTGACAATCTCTCTGTCTGATGGATATCTTTCTTCAGTATGGTTTTCCCACTGATGAACGTATAGCATGTGGTTAGCTGAAACAGGCCTGTGTCTGCAGCAGACTTCATCTTTGCGCAATTTAACAATAAAAATGTATTGATATATCTCAGGATTATTTTAATTTGTAGAATCTTAATGATTGCTTATTAGTTTAATCATTTTCCTGTGTTTCTTGATATTTGTGTAGTTTAAGTATTTATGTGAGTACTGGTTAACCTACTTGATAACCATTGGATCTATAATGTTCTCTAGCATATATGTTATTTAGTATTATAATGTTGTTTGCTCTTAATATCTACCAGTTACTTCATTACCTCACAGAGCTTAGGCTCTACCGTGGTAACCTCTTCAGCTTGATCGTTTGCTCTCTAGGAGTGCTTAATTTTTTCACATATTTGAACTAAGAAAACCAACTGAAACAGTTTTGATTATAAGAGTAACAATATGCCACTGACAGATTTTAGTTATATTTTTATCATGAAGTGATATAATGAATACCCTGAGTGGAATGAATATCTGGACCTAAGCTTAGTTATACTAGGATGCTATGGTATAATGAAATGAGACATAAACTTCCATTCAACCATTAGATCTCTTTCTACTAATTTGTCAACGGTACTGAAGTTCTTGGATTGCTTTGAACACTTAGACTTATATTTCATATTCACTGTTGCTGTAACGGTTTTACTTTCTGCTCCATGGCCTCTATTAAGTCTAGTGAATTTAGCGGGTTTTATATCGTCAAATGCGGTCGCATGAGTGACCTCTAGCTGAAGACCCTACATGTGTATTATTAGCCGTTCTTTTATACTCCTACTTGCGTGCTTGATTCTTTATATGATACATACTTCTTTGAGAAAATAACTGCTGTAGCCTCAATAACATTGAAGAGACATAATGAAAATACTTTAGACATAATATAAATACTGGAGACACAATAAAAAATACTGTAGACATATTGCAACTCTGTGGTGGCGTGATTTAGCACAGTCGATTAAGGTAAGCATCAATAAACGAAATTAAATTTAATCGAGCCCGGTTGGTACATGTATGGGTGACCATCATGGAAGACGAGTGTTGGCAGCATTGAATAGTAAACGCCTTACGTCCCCAGAGCATACGATTAACATACATTTCTCAGGACGTGCTCAGTCGAAATATTTAACTTCACAAACATTAACATTGAAGCAGAAAAAACCTTCCAGTCGACCGAATTTCAACCGAATCACGGCAACGCTTGTTTCAACATCAACGAATTGAACTAGTACTACGTACGCAAAAAATAAATAATACTTTAGACATAGTATAAATACTGAAGACAATAGAAATATTATAGGCATACTATAAATATTGCAAACATAGTAGATAATAAATTTAGTATATAAACATTTTAACTTTGAGAACAAACATTTTGTATTGAAGCGAACGCTTCTATTTTATACAAGACCCAATTCATATGTTTCATTCTAAGTTTGCTCTCTCACTCATTAATAATACTTCATCAACTAATAGCACAAATCCATGAATAATTTTCATTTTTGCTATGCAATACAAATGCTATGCAATTGTTATGCTACAAATAGTCTCCCATGCGATGTTCAGTGCTTTCATCAATTATTAATCGTCACAAGGCAAATTTATGAGAGCTGTACAGAACAGAAAAAGATTCCTTTAGTTATAAAAGGGTGCATAACGTTTTCTGTCAGGGCACTACATTAATATTTCTACTTATTGATAGCTTAATTTTTTAATACAGTTTCTTCTGAAGAAGCGTGAAGCTAACGTTAACGTCAGTTTTATCTCTCCATTGCGATATCAGTGACGGGCGAGCCCAGGACTTGAACCATGCTCAAACTGAACCATATTATGTTTTATATTTCATACTGCACTGTTTGTGTTACGTTACATTAATACACTCATTACATTATTACATTGCGATGAATTGATCATTAATTATGATCCATTCATTTCATTTTCCTTGTTTTGTCAACGTATCTCAAACCCATAGCATTCGGTAAACTAGCCAACGGTTTCCATTTTCAATTGATAAATACCAAATAAAATTATAGGATATGTATTAAATTGAACGTTCACGGATGTCACAAAATTGCACACAATCGACTTTAATCTATTCATGAATAATTAAATGATAATTGGGTGTACGGTGTGGTTGAGAATGGAATTAACTGGTAGCTGCAGGTGTTCAAAAAGATCTTCAATATGGAGTGATTTTCTAGCTTCTAATATACATAGGTCTACTGTAACATGAAGAGACTTAACACTTCTGTAACTTATTTGTCATTCTTTACACCGTTTCACTCGGACTGCACAGCATTTATTAAAACTTTCGATTTTGCATAGCAAATACACAATGTAAGTTAAATGGATTGGGTGGAGCATTTTCTATGAGACGTTCACAGAGTACATTTTTCAAAGGTCGTTGTATTCATTTATTTTTCCCCGTGTTGTTTCCGGGTTGTTTGACGAATTGACCAACCGGTGACTGCACGTGTCGTAGAATGCGACTGAAGTACCAATCCATACCAACGTCAGAAAGGGCATTCGATTGGTGAGCGCCAAAGCTCCAGAACTTGCTACAAAAATTTAGACGAATAGAAAAGTCTCAAATAGGGGTTTAGCTGGTAGGGTGGTGTAGGACAGAGAGAGATTATTTGAGACAGTCTATTGGTATCCCGACCCTGGTAGAATTGGGATTCAAGGGAGGACGATGATGATGATGATGTTGTATACATTTATTCAGCCTGTCATTGTACAATAACGGTATTAGATATAGATCTATTGGTGAAAATAATTATAGTTTGATTATTGATTATTTATTTACCACAGTAGAAGCAGCTGATCGACATTCACACACAGAGATAATCACTACATGAGAAGAACTGTAAAGATGGGAAGAAGAAGAGACGTCATGATGTCTGCTAAATTATTCATTGTATTGTTTGCTCTGACCCTTCAAATAGAAGCGACCGGTAAGTAATGAATGATTTAATAATAATAAACCATGAACCCGTTACTTAAAGATCACTTAAAGCTGATAAAGCTAATGTTAACGTCAGTTTCCTCACTCGAAAACGATGAAAGTGACGGGCTATAGCCTAGGATTGAACTTCGCACATACCAATCCGCGGTCGAATAACTTATCGGCATCGGCACTGGCTCCAGCCATTATCTTGATTATTTGCCGTCAATTTCCTCACAAGAAATCAATGTCAGAGTCTCCAGAATGGGATTAATAAATTGATTAATTGAAAACTGACTTAAGAAACTTGAGAGAGAGAGAGAGAGGGAGAGGGAGAGAGAAAGAGACATTATATGATAGACGAGGGCGTTCTGAACCGATGTACCAGGAAATCAGATTATAGCAACAACCGATAAGAAAAAGAAAGGAGATTCAAGGAATATTAGTATAAATTAGAAGTATGGGGAATTGAAGACAGAGCTAGAAGAAATAAATGAAAGACGAAGGAAATATGAAGAGGAATTATGAAAAGACACGGAGACAAGTTGAGGAGGATTTTATTTTGTATAAGGGCCCAGATTTAATAAAGAAGGAAATTTATTCTGCTAGTGATGGGTCCAAAGCCATGAAAAAACGAAAGGCAGTAAGAATAGATGATGTTACCTCAGAATATTTTTATATTTTGGAGGGAGAAACACTCAACCAACCAATGTAACTTTGTTAATTTTGTATGTATGAAAGCATGGAATGAAGTATATATGAAGTGTACAATACAGGTATTCGGCAAAAAGGTTTTCTCAAATCAGTGATGATACTAATTCCCAAAAATGCCAATGCTGTGAAGTGTTCGGATTACAGAACAATCAGTTTAACACCTCATCATCATGCGTCGAAGATCTTATTAAAGATAATAAATAGTCCCATTTTGTCGAAAGCTGATATGATATTGAGAAACACTGGCCATTTCTTACAATGTAATACATTTCTTAAAACACATCTCTTCCAACAATAGATTTTTCATCTTGTCTGACTGTTTTTTGATCACCGGACCGGCACCGTTTAGGATCGTTTTCTTCCTCTTTTGCACATGTATTTTCATATCATTTTTGAATAAATCGATTTGTAGTAATAAGTGATGGGGGTCGTCCCTGATATCGTCCTTGTGTGAGAAAACAGACATTAAACCTTTATTATTATTTTTATTGTTGATGTTCAGTTCTTATAAATAGTTTCCTTACCTATTCTATGTTGTTACCTTTATTTCTTATAATCGCCTCCTCGTATATTCTATGTTATATTGCAATACATGCATATGAAGGCATGAATGGCACATCATCCGTGGCAGCAAGTGCAGCAACTTCTCCAGCTGGTGGAAGTGCATCAACTGCTCCAGTTGGTGGAAGTGCATCCAGCTCTCTTCCATCTAGTGGAAGTCTAGCATCAACAGTTTCTGGTGGAAGTCAGCCCCCGTCAAATCAATCTGGAGTCACTGAACCGCCATCCAATTCATCCAATTGTAAGAGTTATTCCTTCTCGCACTCTCTTTCTGTCTCTCTCTCTCTTTCTTTCTGTCTCTCTCTCTCTCTCTCTCTCTCTCTCTATATATATATATATATATCTATATATATAATATATATAAATATAAATATATATATATATATATATATATATATATATATATATATATATAATCACAACTTCGTTATAGTTAGGGCCTATATTGAGGATGGATTCAATATTATATATATATATATATATATATATATACATATATATATAATATATATACATTATATATATACTGTATATATACATATATATATGTTCATAAATGAATATAATTTATATACTAATATTTCAATATAAAATATATAAAATAAAATATATAAAATAAAATATATAAAATAAAATAATATAATATATAAAATAAAATATATAAAATAAAATAATATAATATATAAAATAAAATAAAGAATATATATCTAAATTATATAATATGAAAACATTTCGTGTAGAAAATATTAAGAATAATAATAGTTATAATAAAGGTTTAACGTCCGTTTCCTCATCCAGGGATGATGTCAGGGACGTCCACAACAGCACACATCACTACAGATCAATTCACCCAGACCAATCTGCAAAAGAAATGTGCTGAGGAGAAGTTAAATTAATCTACAGTATATTGATGATGGATTCAATATGTGTATCATTATAAACCGCTAGACTATTATATATATATATATATATATATATATATATATATATATATATATCTATATATAAACTTCTTTAAACACTAGACAATGGAGAGCTCTTCCGTTTCGTTAATTCTCCATCTTTGGATTGCTTGTCAAGATTTCGAATCTTTTTAAAATCTTTTTCTGTCAGCTTGGATGATCTCTTTCATAATTCTCGATATTATCATTGACGACCGTAGCAATATACATACATATATATATATATATATATATATATATATACATGTATATGAATACATGTATTTATCAGCAGTAGGCCTATATTAGTCTGCATTCGTTTATTAAGGCAAGAACTGCATAAGCGGCGTAGATATGCAGCAATATTTCTAAGGGCATCGTATTAATTTGTACATCCTGGCATAGGGCCCACTGCAGTATCTGACAAAGGGGGAAGCGGATGGAGGGGGGCGAAAAAATAATTGTGTCCTGGAAATATCGGCCTCATTTTAATTCTAGAATATCATTAGAATAATATTTGCGACACGTGCATGTCTTTCTCCATCTGTGACATCTGTGGCTCTATGCTTGTGGCTCTATGCTTGTGGCTCTATGCTTGTGGCTCTATGCTTGTGGCTCTGTGTCTACGGCTACATATTTGTGCCTCTATGCTTGTGGCTCCATGATTATGGCCTATAGATTGTGGCTTGAATCTATGGCAGAAATTCTCAAGCTGAAAAAATAGCTGCTTTGATTTACTATTGTCGTTTGTTAGAAATTATAAAGTCACAAAGAGTTAAAGAGCTGTATGCGCATGAAATATTCAAAGACCTCAAAGAGTATTATAAAGATTCCAACGAAGTGAAGTGCTAGACCTCTTTGTATCTGAATTCTTTGAAGAATTGTTAGAGAGATGTGCACAATAATTATCATAGGATCTAAAAGGTAACACAAAGCAATCAAGGGCTAATAATGCTGAAAACTTTCGGTGACACATTTTTATAATACTGCTGCTGACATATGGAGATAATTGTCAAAGAATTAGTAACACTTTTCAACATTTTACTGCGTCGCGCCTCGTATGACGTCAGAATCAAGTGACTTCAAGTAGAGCAAAACTGCGTATAACACAAAAAAATATATAGAAATATGTTTGGTATCAATATACTTGGCATACATGTAGATGATTCATAGGAAAGATAATTAACTTAAACATTTAGTACATTAAGTAGGGAGCTCGGATAAAAATTGTAAATTTATTAACCTTCAAAATAGTGTCATTTATTCTGGACCACCCGATACTTAGAAAAGATACTGTATTGATCAATATAAACAGTACTAAATAGCATAGATGAAATAAGTAAAACATAAATTTTTGTGTAAATATATTTTATATATTTTACTTTAAACTCTGCATAGAATGTGATTAATGTTCTATTGTTTCCAGCTGGAAATTCCTCATCATCCGGCTCTTCCATATGTAAGTATTGCTGATTATATCTGGTATCTATTATCAACACACTTGAAACTCTTTAAGTGTATTGATAATAGAGGCAAGCCGAATTTCATTGTCTATAAAATGTTAAGCATGTGCTATTAATAGTGATAGATATTGTCGTAGATGATTATTTGTTTACGGTATGTTTCAATCTGGTAAAATTTGCGCCTCCTTCAAAATCAATTAAAACTACCTTGGCCCAATTAAACATCATTTCAGCTGTATGCTGCGCTTTTAACTGACATTCATTTTCTGTAATTAATTGATGTTTAATGATTAAATAACTCATTCATTGTCATTGATTGATTTATTGACTGGCTGATATATTTATTGACAGATTGTTCGATTAATTACAAGGTAGCTTTAATGCTTAACTGATTGACTGCGTTTTAATTGATTCATTGAATGATTCATTATTGGTTGGTTTATAGATTAAATGTCTGATTGATTTGCTATAAATTGATTGATTGATTTATTGATTGGCGGATTAATTAATTAACTGATTAGTTTGACTGTTCATACAGCTTACATTTACCCATCCGGTGCTAGTCTGGATACATGCCAGTACGGAATGTCTATTGATGTCGTTGATGGAGTGCTTAACCTCAAGATCACAGCACAAGTCGCTCAAACTAAATACTCAGGAGTCGGATTGGCTACTTCACTGACAAAGGTAAGTCTTTTAAATTATGTGGCTGCTGACCTTGACCTACCTATCTATGAAGTATTCCTACACTTGAATCCATTGCACCCGTTGAAAGCTTACTTTAGAATATCTCAATAGTGATTCGGGGCGTCAGGTAACATCATTAAGTTTTAAACGACAGATCCTAAGATGAATTGAACTAGCGTGAGTTAGAGAGAGAGAGAGAGAGAGAGAGAAGAGAGAGAGAGAGAAAAGAAAAAAGTTTTATTTTCACAAAAAGTTTGAATCTCAGACGCGATGATCTGAGAGTAAAATCTCTGACACTCGCAGGACTGGTAAAACGAAAAATGGTCTAAATTGCCTAACGATTTAAACATGCGATAATAAAAAGTGATAGATATCAATAGAGTTGATCATTTCCCTATAATGCGTGTTTACTTTTTCAGCTCGGTCAGTTTTGGATCCTCTTCTGGTTTGACTCGAGCAACAACGGTCACTATGTGGAGGCGTAAGTACTGCCATCTTTTTTATTCAAGAACTGGTAAAATATACTGATAGAAGCACTTTCCCATACCATCTCGGCGACTGGCTAGATAGAGCAATGCTCTCACTAGGGACCGATTGAATGGTATTGGGCTTCTTTTAATTAATTGCATCACTCATTATGATTGTTGTAAGCTTGTACTTTTATTTCTCTTTTTGTACACTTTGTATGTTTGCGACTTTACACTGAGGCTGTTGTTGAAATATACATATATCTCTCTCTCTTTCTTATAACCATTTTATTCATTAGGTTCAATTAAATTCAATTGTGGTTCTTTACTTCTAGTGCGCAGTTATGTATCTGGTCCAAGACATACGTTTCTTTAGGTCTGTACACTCTATAATATTTCATATGCTCTATCATATACTCGATCATATCTAAATAGATCACCTAGGTACAAAATTTTCTAAATGAAATGGAAAAGAAGGTGTATTCGTTTCCCGACCTTAGTTAAACTGGGATTCAAGGGAATACGATGATGATGATAACGATGATAGCGATAATGACGATGATCACGACGACGATTATGACGATGATGACGCTGACGATGATGACGATGATGACGCTGATGATTATGATGATGACACCGATGACGATGATGACGCTGATGATGAGGACGATAACGATAATGGCGATGGTGACGATGCTAACGACGACGACGACGACGATGATGTTTATATACACCGTTTAGGATCTTTTTCATTCTCTTCAACACATGCTTTTTCAGATCGTTTGGGGTGAATCGATTTGTAGTGAGATGTGATGTTAATCTTTATTATAATATTTATTATTATTTGTTCTATTATAATAAGTATTATTATTTAAAGAAAATGGAAAAGAAGGTCTATTCTTTTCCCGACCTTAGTTAAACTGCGATTCAAGTGAAAATGATAATGAAGCTAATAATAATGACGATGACGATGATGACGATGACGCTGATGATGACGATGATGACGATGACGACGACGATGATGTTTATTTGTCATATCTGTACAGAACGCGTCAGAGCGACGATTCGTTTATACAGAACACACTTGAGATCTGGACGACCTACACCGTCAAGTACTCCAGTGCCACGGGCAGACTGAGCTGTGACGCCTCCATGCCTGCCGAGAGTTCTTCTCTGTCCTTCTCTCAAACCAAGTACTACATCATTCCACTGGGCGGAGGGTCTTACACTCCGGACTTCGTCAATCCACCGGACTCGCCTCCAAAGGATGTGGATGATAGTCAAGTTCAGAAAAGTTAGTTTGTTTAGATATAATTAAACCTGCTCAAAACTTCAGAAAAAAAGTTCAGAAGAGTTAGTTTGTTTAGATATTGTTAAACCTGTTCAAAACTTCAGAATAAAAGTTCAGAGAAGTTGGTTTGCTTAGATATAATCAAACCTACTCAAAACAACAAAAAAAAAGTTAAGAAAAGTTATTTTATTTACATAGAATTAAATTTGCTCAAAACTTCAGAAAAAAAGTTCAGAGAAGTTAAGTTAGTTTGTTTGGATATAATTAAACCTGCTCAAAACTTCAGAAAAAAAGTTAGTTTGTTTAGATATAATTAAACCTGCCAAAACTTCAGAAAAAAGTTCAGAAAAGTTAGTTTGTTTTGATAAATTAAACCTGCTCAAAACTTCAGACAAAACTCTGAAATAAGCCAGATAAGGTCTTCTTCTCTTGAAAGAAAAGAAACTGCAGCCATATAATTATGGATAACTAGATAAATGACTACTAGGCTTGAATACTGTAACTAGTGGCTATATGGCTTACCTTCTTCTTCTCTCATGCATCTGTAACGTGGTCAGAATTCGCTAGCACGTATTGAGTGTTGTCAGTCCCCATTGCTCATATTGACTCTTATTTTCTTGTTCAACTCCTACAACAGGAACTCTCTGCTTCCTGATCTTCGCTCATGTTGTATTTCTTACACGTTTGTAGTAGGCTAAAAACACATCTCTTATCACCATAGATTTAATAATAATAATAATAATTATAATAATAATAATAATATACGTTTAACGACCGTTTCCTCATACAAGGATGATGTCAGGGACGTCCCCCCCATCGCATGTCACTAAAAATCGATTCACCCCAAACGATCTGAAAAAACACGTCTGAAGAGAAATAAAAGATCCTAAACAGTGCCGGTCCGGTGATAAAAAACAAGTCAGGCAAGATGAAATAAAATCTATGGTGGGAGGAGATGTGTTTTCAACTTACAACGGAAAATGGAAGTAGTAGAACATGAGCGAAGATCAGGAGGCAGAGAGTTCCAAACAGTAGGAGCGGAGCAAGAAAATGAACATCTACCTAACGAAGTGAGAATATTAGGAATTTTGAGCAGTTTGGTATCGGAAGAACGAAGCTTACGAGAAAGTTGATATTGGATTAGGAGACCAGAAAGGTAAGAAGGCTTACCAAAAAGGAGTGTTTTGAAAGTTAAAAGAGCAATTTTATACTTAATTCTTTGAACTACAGGAAGCCAATGAAGGTTTTTAAGCAAGGAACTAGAGGTAGCCTGAAGCCTCGAGGATCGACAGACAACACGTGCTAGAGTATTTTGAACGCGTTGCAAACGCATGAAAGAAGAAGGTAAACCATATTGCAATGAATTGCAGTAGTCAGGTTTAGAATGAACTATTGAGTTGGCAAGAGTTATGGATGAATTTTTATCAAGAGTTGACCGTATTATATTTATACTATACTACCTGCTGATTTTTGATCGACTGACCAGCACCTTTTAGGATTTCCTGTTTTCCCTGCAGCACACTTTTTCTTGTCGTTTAGATGTATCGAATTGTAGTGACATGTGATGGAGGGACGTTCTTGATATCATCATTGTATAAGCTAACTGAAGTTACACCGTTTTTAATATTATACTGTATATTCTTTCCCTTTTCTCCCTCTTTTGTTATGCCAAATGATAGGTTCATGGTATATTTTCTTACTCAGAGTGCTTTCACGCTCCTTAGAGAGCAACAAATTAATCTCTTCATAGAAAGCTATTCCTTATAAATATCTCATGTAGCCTATAGTTTGGGAAAATATAGCTTCTGATGTTTTCCCGTTCTCTTCCTCATACCTAGCTTAGATATAATATTTATTAAATAGTAAAAATAAGATACTTAATTACATGTAAATAATCCTCTTATTCTTCTTCCCTTTAATCTCAGTTTTACTGGGATCGGGATACGAATGATCCTTCTCCACTTCTCTTTGTCCCATGCAATATCAAAGTCTCTTCCATTCGTTTTAGAAAATTTGTTAGAAAAATCTGGAGGCTAGGCGCTCACCAACCGAATCCCCTTTCTGACATTGGTTTGGATCTTAGTGCTTTAGTCGCCTTCTACGACACGTGCAGTTATCGGTTGGTCTATTCTTCAAACAACCCGGACACAACACGGGGAAATTACAAGTAAATAATAGTTGTAGTATTTTAATTTGAATATATATATATATATATATATATATACTATATATATATATATATATACTATATATATATATATATATATGTATTTATATATATATATATATATATTTCTATATATATATATATATATATATATATATATACACACACATGTATATATATACATGTACTGTATATATATATATATTTGTTATGAGGATAACATTGAGTTCTCTCCAGCTACCTAAAATGAGTTAATTAATTAATTAAATGAACGATATTTATTGAATCACGATTATCTGAAAACAAATTGACGGCATAGTGATTGATTTACAACTGTTTGATTGACTACTGCTTGATTTATTAAGGATTGACTTATTGCCGATTGATTTATTATGGATTGACTGATTACTGATCGGTTGAATACTGATTGATTGAGTAATGAATAATTGATTTTCCTTCATTTAAATTGTTGCTAAGCGAAGATATAACTTGAAGTCATTATTAAAATCAAATACATAGAAAACCTAAAGCCAGAATCCTAGTTTATCGTTAGTTTTCGGCCTCGAAAGAATAACAGCGACAGGATAAGGTTTTATTACTGTAGTATATAGAATAAAGTTGTTTCAATAATGTCATTGTAATTTTTTCCAAAACAAATATTTAATAAATGCAACTAAATTCAACCATCAAATATTTAAAATAGAAAGTACTTTATAAGGGCATTTTAAAACTGTTAGTTTTATTATTAGGTGCTATATTTGATACTGGAAGGCATAGTTACAGCTTCTAATGCAGACGTAGCTTTCTTGTGAATATCCATTCCGCAATGCAACTTTTAAGGGCATTTTTAAACTGCAAGCCTAATATCTTGAATAGTATTACTTTATTAGAAATGAGTAGCTACTTCGCGGTTTCATTTAATGCCTTTTATTGTAGAAATAGTATAATTATAACATAAGTTCAAGGCTTAAGACGCGATGCTATAACGAATTCTTTGTTAATACAGATAATTCGCCGAGCCCTTCAAATTCCACAGGATTAACAAGTAAGTGCTAAAGCTAATTGCATTAGATTACTAATTTATAAAAATACTCGCACTTTCTCTCTCCCCTGTCTTTGGTCTTCTTCATAGTGGCAAGTTCAATTTGCATATTTATACTCAAAGTCAGATTTCATACTCTGTAAAGAGCACTCAATAAGTTAGTCACTTCACAAATTATTATGCCATGTAATGTTATGGTTTATGTGGCCTATAAGTAGAAAAGAAATATGGCTTATGAGACGATTTCTGTTGCCTTCAGCTTATCAATGCATTCTTCAGTTTACCGGACACAACACGGGAAACTTACAGCTATAAGTTCACCAACGCTAGATGAACCGTTCTCTCTATTTAGATAAAGCTAAGGATCGCTCTATTTAAAGAAAGCCTACGATCTCTCTCTCTTTATAGAAAGCCTAAGATCTCTATTTAGAGAAAGCCAAAGATCTCTCTATGTAGAGAAAGGCTAAGATCTCTCTTTAGAGAAAGCGTATCATCTCTCTATTTAGAGAAAGCCTATCATCTCTCTTTTTAGAGAAAGCCTAAGATCTCTCTATTTAAAGAAAGCCTAAGATCTCTCTATTTAGAGGAAGCCTAAGATCTCTCTTTAGAGAAAGCCTAAGATCTCTCTATTTGTGGTGAGCACAACAAGAATATAACTATTGTAGAGTCAAAGTATTATTCTGAATTTAGGTTAGACTAATATCAATAAAACCATTCATCGCTATCATCATCATCTTCTTCTCTACTACTACTGATCATCATCAATTCAGCATCATCTTTATGATCCTACTACTAAGCATCGTCATCTTCTTCCCTCCACTAATAAAAACATTTTTGAAAACAAACAGTCCACGTATGTTTGATTTTTGTTTGTTTGGTTGATTGTAGCCATCTCACCGTCACAAAATTCAACAAGTAAGCATTTTCTCTATATTTTCTCCCTCTCTATTTTCTTCCCTATGTTTTCTTCATTTAGTTTCTCCTCTATTTTCTCCTATGTTTCTCCGCTCTATTTTCTGTTCTCTATTTTTGCCTCTTTAAATCCGTATCCTTATTATATGAAACTCGGACGTATTTTGTAATAAAAACAATAAAGTTTTTATGTCGGATTTTCATTCCAATGATGCTAGCGATGTTCCCAACAATAAATCTGTGTCGAAATACTCTTTAGCGGTAGTCGCGGTGTACTGCATGTATCAGAAATTTTAAGTGCAGGCACCCTTTGTCTCTGCTTTCAGTTGTTGGGATCGAAAATTTTAGTAAAGGATCTAACTAAAAACAACACGTACTGGTTTGCGAATAAATTCCATAAGTAGGCCTACATGAAATGTGCATAGAAATTGAACTTTGATAAGGATTTCATTTACTTGAATCCTTCATGTGATGGGTTCTATCAGATTGATAACTTAAATTACTTTGCATAAAAAATTATAAATGGAAATGTAGAGGCGAGAAAATTGAAATATTTTAGGTTATTAATGAGCATATTTATTAATTTTTCTTTAAATTTGGCTTCGCTTACTGATTTCTCTAAGACATTTACGAGAGGTAGAACAAAAACTCTACTGGTTGGAGCCAGTGGCGAAGTCGATAAGATACTCAACCGCGGATCAGAATGTGCGGGGTTCAAATCCTGGGCTCGCCCGTAACTGACATTGCTTTCGAGTGAGGAAACTGATTTTAGCCTTAGCTCTTTTTCTTTTAGCTGCTCTGGCATGTCTTAAATGTCCTGTGAGCCTAGACAGGAATTTAGTATAGAAGTTTTGTAGCATATTTGTATAATTTAAATTTATACTTTAATAAATTAGCTGACTATATGCTTTCTTCGTTGCAGATAACTCTACAGGCTCTACTGACATCCTGGGTATGAACTTAATCTATTTATTACTTTTACTTGTAATAAATTTGTCATTTTTTACAAATTTATATTTTAAAATGTTAACAATAGCTGAATACTGAAACACTTGGATTACTGAATAGTTTTAGTTAGCGTACTTTGCCGGATAAATAAATTAACATGTAACAATGATTTAGGGTATACGTATTACTAAATTAACTGAATTAAAGATGTACTCTTCCACGTGTTGTGTCCGGGTTGTTTGAATAATGGACCAACCGGTGACTGCACTTGTCGTAGAAGGCAACTATAGCAGTAAGATCCAACCAACGTCAGAAAGGCATTAGATTGGTGAACGACTAGGTCAAGAAATTGCTACAACGTTTTCCAGAACGAACGGTCAAATTGGGAGCTGACAACTTATATGCACTGGTAACTGATATCAACTTTATTGCTGTGGTTGATCGCTTTGATAAAACATTATTAGAGTTATAATTATATATATATATATAATTAATTATATATTATTATAGATATAATAAAAAATATTATTATATATAACCAAACTATGGCTATTGATTCTACAGAATTCTCGTACCCGTGGGGCTGTTCTACTAGCTGTGTCTACACAATCAAGATAGAGATCGACCGAAGTCTCAGCATCTTCAAGTGCACCATCCTTGCCTTGCAGAATCCTCACTGGCTCACAGGGTTCGGTCTTCAAGCCAGTCCTAGCTCAGTTAGTTCTTCAGACATATTCTAGCTACCGTCCAACTTTGTAGTTCTAATGCGAAAGATTCAAATTAATGGAGTTGCGTTACAGCATCTGCGAATATGATTTCGCAGTGATTTACACTGTGAAATCAAATTCGTAGGTGCCCTAACGCACCTTATTCAAATTGACAGTAATTTCTTTCTACTGGTTTTCAGGATTTTGAAATTTGCACCGTTTAGAACCTTCTTTCTGATCATCGGTATGGATTTGTCTCAATAGTACTCGATGTTGCCATGAACGACAGTCGCACTCTAATTGCTTTTATTAATGCTATTGTTTTGTAAAATTAACTATAAAGTTAACAATTAAATTAACAAATAAATTTTCAATTATATAAATAATAAATAATAATGAAAGTTTTAAGTCCGTTTCCTCATACAATAATGATGTCATGGACATCAATCAATCAATCAATCAATCGATCGATCAAACAATCAATCAATAAATCAATCAATCAATTAATCAAAAGACCAATTAATATTAATAAATCAATCAATAAATCAATCAATCAATTAATCAAAAGACCAATTAATATTAATAAATCAATCAATCAATCAATCAAACAATCAATCAATCAATCAATCAATCAATAAATCAATCAGTTAATCAAAAGACCAATTAAACTAGCAGTTAATTTAGCAAGTGTCAATTATTTGACTTCAATGCTTATTGAGACGGTTGATATGTTATCAGGTGGTAGACTGGACCCTCTGTGCATTGGACAGTCTGGATAAACCTGTCTGCTACGACGCGTATGTTGCACATTTGCTATCAAACATCTACTTATCAAATTGTCGTTTCTTAAAAATATTGCTTCCATATGAAGGTGAGTGTCAGTTGAATGATCATGTGGGTAGAATGTTTAGCTGCTAAGCATGAAATCTGCTTCAATCAATCAATCAATCATTCAATCAATTAATCAATCGATCGATCAATTAATGAATCAATCAATGGATCAATCAATAAATAAGAATTTAACTTCCGGTTCCTCGCCTTAAGACATTGTCAAGGACATCAAAAGCCAGATTCTTTCTCTATTACACACAGCATATTTAAACTATCATTCACGATGGTATCTACTGTATTACTTTACGTATGAAATGTTAGTACAATACCATGATTTGATTAATTGGCTATATTTCCCTTCTTCTCAAAATTGGTGGATTTACTCTCTGATCAGTTCCACCAGAATGCAAATATTAGCCTAGGCTAACATCGCTAAATTTCCTGTCTCGAAAGCATATCAGTGACAGAACGAGCACTTGTTTGAACCTACACCTACTGCTTCACAGTCTCACAACAATCCGTCAAAATGTGCCATCAGTATGTGCGGGGTTCAAATCCAGGGCTTGACCATCACTAACATCGCTTTCAAATGAGGAAACTGTCGTTCACATTAGCTTTACCGGCTTTTTTCAATCAACTATCACAACGTTATCATTACTTAATGACATTAAAATAATTAAGTTCCTTCATTGTTTCAGTGTTAAATAAAGCCAATATCTTTTTTTTCTTTTTTTAATCAATAACATTTTTGCACACGTTGTAAATAGGAACCGGCAAGGTCAGGGGGGTCCATTCTACAAGGACTCTTCAGTAGATATCAGCAACTTCACGGTGACCTCTCCTTCCAATGGAAGCCTCCAGGTAGTGGTCACTCGACCTCTGACCCCTAGTGACCCCAACGACTGCCCGCTAGATGACGCATCGATAATATACCTGCCCATCTATGGCGTGACCGAGACCAATGGAAACATCGACATACCTGAGATTGAGCCTGGACCCGTGGACAAGGCTGATTGCGGTATTTATTATTTATTGATTTCTTTACTTCTTTGTTCTGATTTATTTTCAATTATTTTATTAATTTTTAAAATTTTCCTATTTATTGATTTAGTTATTCAGATGTTTCTAACAACACTAGAAATGGTCTCTCTCTCTCTCTCTTCAGTGCACTGCTAAGTGGCAGGTTTAAGGTACATATTCATACTCAAAGTCTGTTTTCTCACTCCTTTAGAGCACTCCTTAGATCAGCAAATTAGTCCCTTCGCAAGTTCTATGCCTTATCCATACCTTATGTAGCCTATAGCTTGGGAAAATTATGGCTTCTGAGATGATTTCCCGTTGCCTTCCTCAAAAATGGTCTATCCCGTGCATATCTCTCACATAGGTACTAAATTAATTGATACGAAACACAGGTCAAGAATACATGCAAAATTGCACATAATATATACATGTACTAATATTTAACTATTGAATCAATTAATTCAAACATTACAAGCATAATTATAGGTAAAAGTCTACATTATAAATATTAAGAAGTCTGAAAAAATTTAACTTTATGCATTGTAGTGGATTTATACTTTCTGTATAATGTACAGCATGAGTAATTGATAACAATGGATGTAGATTATGTGTATACACTATATTACTATATAATTAATGCAATAATGTTACCTAACCTGCTTACCATGTAGTACACAATAGCAACACTGCATTTAAGAAACTTACTGAAAAGAGAGCCCAGTGCTATCTCCTCACTGATATGATATCGAGCAGTAAGACTTAGTTTTGGCTTTCGTTTATTGTTTTATGTTTGTTGTTCAAGATCCAGCTAATCCTCCTAAGGACGTGGCATTTCCTGAATGGGATGACGATGATAAGAAATTTAAACATAGTAAGTCTTCACGCTTTTATTACTTTCTTGCCTAACATTTATGTAACGCTATTTAACAATATCAGTCTAACTATCTAGTGGTCCTAAACAGTATTGGTCAATTACTAACTGCAAATTTTTAATGACATGGTGGCTTAATTGGACATTATGGATTAATTTATATAATTATTGTACATGTATTTTTTGAAATTTCTTTTATTATTCCGTATAGTTACACACATGTTATACCGTACGTGTTTACAATGTTTCCTTTCTTAAGTTTCTGTTTTTGTAGTTTACGTTATTTCCTCCTTCCTTTCCATGGTTATAGTAATCGTTGCCTTTTGTTGGCGCTCCAATAGCAGCCGGCGCGGATTTAAGAATAACCTCCAACACCCTGGGGATTGTTTACTTTCAAGGCTGTCTACACGCGGTCTTACAAAGTGGTCGCCCACAATTTACTAACCGCGTGCACCTTGGCTTTACTTCGTTCAACTGACGCACAGCTTAACTGAGTGCCCTAAATCCCCCCCCTAAATTAACGAGAAAATATCTGTCTCCACTGTCTGACATTTATTTAAAATTTCGATTTTGCATTGCAAATACAATATGTTATGTAAATAATTGAAAAGCACATAATTGCCAAATCAGGGTTAACCCAAGGTACTAGGCACTTATAGTGAACCATTTACTGAAGCCTCATGTCATAAAAATTGCCATGTAGTAATCGATCCATTAGTCTTCTTTTAATTCTAAATGTGGTTACGTACACGTGTTTTTAGGGTTCGACTTCCCACTGGGTTGCCGCAGACACAGGTGTCAGTACACCGTCATGTGGAGGTTCTACCGCTACTCTGTCATCATCAGGGTCATCACCCGGGTACAGGGCAGGTTCGGCTTGATCTTCTGCAAAGGAAGGTCTATGGTTAGATACCCCTCTATCATTCAGGCTTCTGACTGCTCTATCGATTGAACCATCGGTCGTTCAATAAGTGTACGGTTATATCAGATACCCATCAGATCTGTTTATCAGATTAGATGTCTTAATAACGTAGGGGTAACGTCACGAAGTTTTAAGTGACAGCTCCTGAGGTGAATTGAACCCTCTGGGTTTGAATCTCAGCCGCGCTGATCTGAAAGTAAAATCTCGGACATTCACTGGGCTGGTTATTCGAAAAATGGTCTAAATTGCCTAACGCTTTAAACATGTGGTATTTAAAGTGATAGGTATCAACATAGTTTATTGTTTCACTTTAATTCGTGTTTACTTTTACCCAAATAGAAAGCAGATTGAGTGCATATATTTGTCCGAGTAGGCTACTCTATATAGGGTTCGGATAGCTTTGTTGTGCTTGTGGAAGTTAATATAAATGTTTTTTTTAAATTCCTTCAATTTAATTTAATTTAGGCCTAAAGTAATAACCTCGAATGAGTTCAAATAAGTAAAATAAAATTAAATATTGGTAAAATTAAGGTGCGAAGGAGCGTCGTTCTGACACATGCTCTCATAAGTGTTTTAATCAGGAACCTTGAAAGCGGTCTCGAAGACCGGACACCGGCCATGACACCGCTATAGAAATTGTCGGAGGCGACTATTATTATTATTATTATTAACAACTTACTTCATAGAATGCTGCTCTAGTATCGCTTCAGTGCTGCGTCAACACTGCTCCTGTGCTGCTTCAGTGCTGCTCTAGTAATACTCTAGTAGTACTCAAGTGCTGCTCCAGTACTGCTCCGGTACTGCTCCAGTACTGCTCCAGTACTGCTTCAGTGCAATTTTGCAGATTTGGAGTTAGGATCATATTTGACACTTACAATTTATAAATTGTTAACAATTTCATTATATATTTCAATAGTAAGTAATTTTAAGTAGTAAATATTACCTTATCTAAATTTCTTAATGCATTTTTGACAGAAAAATGCCGATCTGAAAATCTTCGACAAAACCAAGTTCATTGACGCGTAAGTATAAAAGAAAACTACATGCAGACTATGAATATAAAGATTGTTCCTTAGATGTAGCCATTAAAACCAATAATTTATAGACATAAGGGAGTTCAGCTTGCTTAATCTAACTCTCATTTCTCGTCAAATATCTCTGTTTATACCCAATCCAACCCAAGTTGAAGCAATGGTAACTGATCCAATGAATATTTATCAATATCTGATTAAGTCTGATTCAATCTGAAAGAACATTTTTGTAAGCTTATATGAAAATGATTACAAATTCGTGTGCATAGTACCATCGTATATTCATGTATATTGAAAGCAGTATAGTTAATGCTATACTAGTGTATATGTAAATTAATCGAATATCGTGTTTGCAAGAATATAGGCCTATACGTATGTCTGTTGTCATATTAAAAACATTATGCAATAATATTTTTCAATAATTTTCACCATTAAGTATTATTTTCTGATTTATATAATGCATTTCTTCTAGCGAGCTTTAATTTTAAAATTTATTTTCGTGGTAACACTGCTAATACACTTCGTATCATCCAGTACAATGAAGATTAACGTCTGATTCCTCACTTGAGGATGATAACAGGGACGTCTCAAACACAACTTTTAATTATAAGTGATTGCATGGTATCAGTGTGTATCAGGGACCCTGAAGAACAGGTCAACCGTCATATACAGGTTTCGTAAGAGGCGAGTGAGCAGTAACCGAGGAAGACAACAGAAAAGCCACCACCTCATATGCCAAACTATTCCCAAGCTCTAGGCTACTTTAAAGTGTGAATAGGATACAAACTTTGTGGAGAGATTAACTTCGATGGGGTGCTCTTTATGGAGCATGAAAGCAGCATGTGCTCACATGCACATGCATGTGCATAATATATTATGCACTTTGGACCTTCCTCTAGATAGAAAACTTTACACACATGCGAATATAGATATTTTGTAATTTAAATTTTTATGTTTTTATTTTTGTATACTACCAGAGCACACTAATTAAACACCTTCCGATGAGAAATTATTTGATTTTATCAACGACATTTATAATAAGTTATTAATAGGTTATGTCACTGAGTTCTAACATTGATATATCATGGATTTTATCATGGACTTTTCACCTGTATATAATTCCAGCTTCATCCCAGATGACACCACCCTGCAACCTGTTCTAGATCCTATTCAGAACATTCCAGAATACAACTACACCGAGATCAATGGGACTCAGATTGCTGATCTCAAGATTGACGGAACTGATATGGATCCGGATGATGACTTTGAACTCTTTACTCCGGGACATCCGCAATGTCATTTCGGATTTCCTTTTAACGGATTCAAGTCTCCAGTGTCCGATGAGCTCACTCCACCCAATGGAACGTGCTTCCTCACTCCGGATGAAGTACCAACTCAACCAGGTGAATGGTGGTTAATAATTATGTTTATCCGTAGTGCTCTGGTATTTGGCAGGGCCTTGGCTTGTCATAAAGCTAAGTATCGAGTTATTATAGTTTAATTTGCAACATATAGTCTCATATATCACCATCACTCGCTTAGTGCACTGCCTACCGGCAGATCCCAGGAATTATTGGTCTATAACGCCTCCATGCGTCTTGTCTTCCCTACTCATGCCCACATGAGTGGGTCTTATATTACCATCATCTTTATCTAAATCCAAATTTAACTAGGGTCCTGATTTTCAGTAGTATTACATTTAAAATATAATTTTCTGAAACAATAACTTTACATGAAATAATTTTATATAGACTATTTTATCCAATGAACTTGTTTTGTTTTTTCAAAGTTAAATATTATACATATTAATCGTCATGTTCATCATAGACATCACAACGAAGGGTTTGACTAAAGATCATCTGACTCACCCCTTCCCATAAATAGAGTAGTTTTAAGATTTGCTTTATCAGAGTTGGTCTTCTCTTGGGAATATTCTTTTTAATACTTCGTATAGTTACACATATGTCATACGCATGTGAAGTAGAGTTTCTTGTCTGATTGTTACTGTTTTTGCATTTTTTATTATTTCCTCCTTTTCCCCTCCTTTAGTAATTGTTGCCTTTTGTAATAATACATTTTGAAAATGCAACAACTTTGCATTTTCAAAATAATAATGAATGGTTATTAAATGGTTTTACTTTGATCGATTTTTAGTTTTTTCTAACTGAATATTTTCTGTTGCTGTTACAGATTCCGATGAACCTGAGGACCCCAGTGATGACCCGGTCACTCCAATGCTGACTGACCCCAAGTATCGGCACAGTAAGTGACAGACGCAATTATTTGTAAAATCGATATAAAGCTATGAGCTACGTTTAACGGCGTCTTTCTTACACATTGAACACTTAGAGAAAGTTTGATGGGGTTTTAGAACCCGTAACCGTTGGTTTACCTTACATGACCTATACATGCAGAATATGCCATCATAGAAGTGCGTGTGCTTTTTAGAAACTGATTCAGATGTTAGATGTCGAATATTATCATGCATTAACCTAGAAACTTTGTGTTTTAATGAGCTTCCATAGATCGTCAAATGACATATCACTCGTAAGGGTCGAGCATGCACTGATGCACTCACAACCCGTTTTACTAAACTGTCGCTAT
Source organism: Enchytraeus crypticus (assembly GCA_905160935.1). Classification (NCBI taxonomy): domain Eukaryota; kingdom Metazoa; phylum Annelida; class Clitellata; order Enchytraeida; family Enchytraeidae; genus Enchytraeus; species Enchytraeus crypticus. The sequence continues at coordinate 1,673,696 of CAJHZI010000424.1, forward strand.
TCTTAATTTTATTCTTAAACTGCTTGTGTTTTGCATTGCTACGTCATTCTAGGTATTATAACTATCTACGATTGTCAGATTTTGTTGGGAAATAAATTGTATACATGTATTTCTTTATCATCCGTAAAATGGTACAACAAAAGTAACAGTTGATATACTATATTGCTAGTATATATTTCTTGTTATATTATTCTGAGATGATTTAATGTTTCACTATTTATGGACATTAAGAAGAGAAGGGAAGACAGAAAAGAGAGCAGGTGTTATATACTAGGCTCGTAGGCAGTGCAATAATAAAGAGGGAGAGTGAGAGAGATTGTAGCATTTAGATACAATATTAACAATAATAATTGTAATGATAACGGTTTAATGTCAGTTTCCTCATAAAAGGATGATTTCAAGGACGGCCTCAAGTCACATGTCACTAACGTCCATTAGTAGATAATATCGATCTATAAATAATACACCATGGGCTAAAAAATAAGATAAAAGCGATTTTCAATAATTAAAAGTAAAAAAATGAAGCGATTAAAATAATTCCTCTACACTCTGGGAATCCGCATTAGCCGAAATGCCACGGAGCAGACTGAATTGAATCGCTGGAGAGCAATTGACAGTCGCTGCCAAAAAAGCTTTATTATTATTATTATTATTATTACGTTTATTATTTTTATTATTACTACTACTACTACTACTACTACTACTACTACTACTACTACTACTACTACTACTACTGCTACTACTACTACTACTACTACTACTACTACTTCTACTACTACTACACTGCAGCTTTCAAGTACCCGCCCTCGTGCAGTGGTCGCAGCTGTAAGTTCATCACTCAGTGGTTTGTCGAGGTAGAAATCGTCAGAATCCGAATCATAGTTACCATCGCTGGCTGGTTCGGCATTGGACTCTGTCCCAACAACGATCTGGTAAGTCTAGTCTGTCCCAACAACGATCTGGTAAGTCTAGTAAGTCCAAAGCAAAGGCGCGGACTGTTGTCTGGTAGTGAGTCTGTAGGTGCAGGGTTCAAATCCAGTGCTCTCCCCGTCACTGACTTGATTTCTAGACAGGAGTGCTCTCGCTTCACTTTCTCGAAATTAGTTATTTAGCTGATAGTTCAATTGTCTATAAAGAACATTACAGCGTTATTCACATATGGTATTATGTGATAAATTATATGGGTTAATATTAAAGTCGAAAGCAATTTTAACACCAGTTTCTTGTTTTGAAAACATGTCAGTGACGTGACTGAATTTGAACCCTAATCCCACTGATCCGCAGTCAAACACTTAACATATCCTGATACTGGTTTATCCTAGAGCTGATATCTGACTAACGAGTAATTTGATTTTGACTAAATTAAAAATCGTAAAAAGTATTTTCCGTTCTGATGATATCATTGATTTTCGAACAAAAAATATTGAATTAGAAATATTGTAATTAAACTTTTGAAAGCCTTTCCTGTGAGTTTACGTTAGTATTTCTTTTAATTTTCACCAAAAAATAATAGGATGCAATTCATGAAATCGGATGCTTTTCATTATAATAACTTAATCTAAATGGATGTAATTAAAGCTAATACAAGTATTGGTACAGAACAATAAATTGTCATCATCATCTTCATCATCATCTTCCATTGAATTCCAGTTTAGCTAGGATCGGGAACAATAAACTGTAATACTATGAAAAATAACGTAATGCTATTCCGTTCAAAATGATCGTAAATACTGATAGAGGTTTACATTTCTGACACCATTGTTTATGAACAAAATCTTGTTCAAGGCACAATAATTGTTGTTTATGCTTTTTCTGTTAAAAGTTGTGGCTTTTATTTCTCTTTTAGAGTAACTCTGAATTCCTGCTCTTCTACAAAAGACTATTCAAGGATTGGTAAGTGTAAAACTATTACCCATTTAGCATGATTGAATAGTAAGAAAATACAGCTTTAAAAGTTAGCTTTTAATATTATAAAATTAGTAAGGATCAAAAAGTTAAATATTAGTAAATAGTGTTAAAAGTTTTATTGTAGTCAAGAAATATTTTACATCAGTCATTTTTTCAGACATAACAAATACTAACACGGCTAGTTTCCAGTTTTCTACTACTTGTATTCTATTCCTATGCTACTGCTTCAAGTGAATAAGAATAGCTAAATTTATTATCAATTGTATTATGTAAAGTTGAAAAATGCCGATGCTACCGTCAATTTCATATCCCGAAAGCGATATCAGTTACGGACGAGCCCAGGATTTGAACCTATACAATGCACATACTGATAAGCGATCGAGTATCTTACGGACATCGCCTCTGGCTGCAGCCAGTTACGTATATAATGTAATTAAACTTTGTATGTAAATTATTATAGTTTAGTCTGACAATTTCTTAAACATCTATTCGCAATTAATAATACATACTTTGATAACAAAATTGTGCATATTTTATTAGTCACTTGGTTAACAAAGACGATCGCCTGCCCATCCCGGACACGGTTCAAACCCCGGTCAACTTCAACTTCTCGGTTCTCGTAGACATTCAGGTCGTTGAATTCATCATCGTCCGGACGCCTGACCATCCCTGCTTTCCACTGGGAAGTGTTTCCGGTCACTGCCACTTTGCCTATCCGGTAGACGGATGTCTTCCACCAAAGGATGTGGAATTAACTCCCCTCAACGATACGATTGTAATAACGAATGAGACAATAAGTTGCCGTCCAGGTACATTATTTTTTAGATTTCTATAACAATTTTTTATATCAATTTTGTAGATTTCTATAATTTTATCTGCATTACTTATTTATCCTTTTCACTTTATTAGTAAAATTTAATAAATATCCTCTATTTCCTTCCATGGCAGAATAGAAAGGAATAGGGGTAGAGGCAGGCCGATGTTAGGAATGTCAGATGATTTAAACATCCACTCATATCTGAACATGAAGATGAAAACGGAAGACAGAAAAAGTGGAGGCGCTATATATTATGGGCCTGCCAATAGGTAGTGCACTAAAAGAGAGCGAGAGATAGTAAAATATATCACTTTAATGAATTTACCATCGTATTATCATATCGATAAATGACCTGCCTATCTGTACCCTTTCTCGATCTCCTGAACTTCTTCGTGTGCAATTTTTAGAATAAACTAATCTCTTTCATAATAGCCTACGTTAAACATCCATATAGGGGTGCAGTCTAAACTAGAGTTTTGTCATCTTAATGTAATTTCTTAATACATTTTATTTAGAGTACTTTCTTCTTTCAGAAGGACTCTTACCAAGCTGTACAATTCTGAACTTTGACTTTAATTCTACCTCACATCGTCAATAATCTTTAATTTGTCACTCGGATATTTGAAATTTCTTAGCGGTTGAATTGATTATAATGCTTGAATTCTCTGAAAATGATTTCAGATGATGATGATTTTACGGGTAGTTCACAAACTGATATTAGTCAAGGTTCAACATCTGCTCTTGCTTCCAATGGTAAGTAGATTTCGTGTGGATTTTTCTGGAAGCGTTGTTCCTGTTGCTGCTGTTGTAGTTGTCATGTTACTGGTTGCTGCTTTTATCTTTGTTCTGCTCGTTGATGCCGTTGTTATTCATTTGTTTGGTGTCTTAGTTGTTGCTGCTCTCCTGCTGCTTATTGTTTTTGTTGTAGCTGATCTACTGTTGTTTTTTTTGTTATTGCTCTCTTGTTGTTTGTTATTGTGTTTGTTGTTCTAATTGTCGCTGCTATCTTGTTTGCTTGTTGTCTTAGTTGTCGCTGCTCTCCTGTTGTTTGTTGTTTAGTTGTCGCTGCTCTCCTGTTGTTCGTTGTTTAGTTGTCGCTGCTCTCCGGTTGAGTGTTGTCATAATCTTGTTCTTGTTGTCAACGTGTCATATTCCACATTTCATTCGTTGCACTCTTAATTTCGTATGTACAATAGAAATGCTGACAGTTGCTGTATCAGGATGTAAGCCTTTTGAAAACCTGCAATTCTTTTAAAAACCCTTTAATTCTTTCAAAAGCCTTAATTCTTTAAGAGCCTATTATTATTTTCAGGACGATTTTTCCATTCACTTACGCTGGTTAAAATTATTACACAAGGATTACTGCAAATGCGTGCTTATAATGATTTTATATTTAAATTTCAGTTTCTGTATTTGTAACTATTTATGTTATATTCAAAGATTACTCTAACTATACTCATTTTCCTGTACATAACAAATATTATAGCTATAGTCTAATAAGAATAATATTTCTTCACCTCGCAATTTTCATGACTTAATTTGGAATTGAAATATGCTTCTTGGATCAACCAGAGTCTCTATCACCAACCCTCACAGCATTGATACGGTCCGTGGACTTTTGATACTCAGGCTAATAACTTTGACAATTTTCATACAAACGTCTTGCTTATGCATTAAATTAAACAACTCTCTCTTCTATTAATTGGCTGCATATCTAAGAGATACTAATACACATGTTTGAGAAATTATTAGTAGTCGCCGATATTTAATTTTCATGTCATATGATCGCCCGTATGAAAGTAAACCTTCCAGAGTTTACTGAACCGCAGAACTGGGCCCTTAACAGCCCTACCCCTGATTTCAACCCGATTTACTATTCGATCGTTTACTATTGCCTTCAGCAATTTCTCTATCGTGAACCAATTAACGACGTTGAATATTTGAAACGAGCCATTGTCCTCCGTTGGGCTGAGATCAGTCAGACACTCGTGGACTCGGTAATTTATCAGTGGTCTCAGCGGGTGAATGCAGTTATTCGGGAAAATGTTGGACACATTGAACATTAGTTCAATTAATTATGAATTCATTTAGGACATGGATAGAAACTGCAATGTGTTGTTTGCAATAGTTCAGGTCCAATGCATAATCTTGAATTCTTGATTTTTAGATTTTGAGTTTTCACGCAATTTCACTGAAAATTACATATTAGCGACTAATGACAATTTTTCAAATATGTGTATAAATATCTTTTAGATACTTAACAAGGCAATAGGAAAGAGAATTGTCTTTAATTTATTGTATCAAGTAGAATTTTTGGATGAAAACTGTCAAAGTTATTAGCCTTCAAAGAAATTGCATTTATTCTGGACCACCCAGTGTATCAGTGCAGCTTATATCCGATTGAAAAACATTTCATACCTTACGATATTATAGTTTCAGATGGTTCAACTCTGCCTGGTGGATCAACGGTATCAGGAGGATCAACGGTATCAGGTGGTTCACCTGTATCTGATGGATCAACAGTATCAGGTGGATCACCTGTATCTGGTGGATCAACGGTATCAGGAGGATCACCTGTATCTGATGGATCAACAGTATCAGGTGGATCACCTGTATCTGGTGGATCAACGGTATCAGGTGGATCACCTGTATCTGATGGATCAACGGTATCAGGTGGATCACCTGTATCTGATGGATCAACGGTATCAGGAGGATCACCTGTATCTGATGGATCAACGGTATCAGGTGGATCACCTGTATCTGATGGATCAACGGTATCAGGTGGATCACCTGTATCTGATGGATCAACGGTATCAGGAGGATCACCTGTATCTGATGGATCAACGGTATCAGGTGGATCACCTGTATCTGATGGATCAACGGTATCAGGAGGATCACCTGTATCTGATGGATCAACGGTATCAGGTGGATCACCTGTATCTGGTGGATCTCCTGTATCTGATGGATCAACGGTATCAGGAGGATCACCTGTATCTGATGGATCAACGGTATCAGGTGGATCACCTGTATCTGGTGGATCTCCTGTATCTGATGGATCAACGGTATCAGGAGGATCACCTGTATCTGATGGATCAACGGTATCAGGAGGATCACCTGTATCTGATGGATCAACGGTATCAGGTGGATCACCTGTATCTGGTGGATCTCCTGTATCTGATGGATCAACGGTATCAGGTGGATCACCTGTATCTGATGGATCAACTCTACCTGATGGAGCAACGGTATCTCGGTCTCCAATCACTGATCAAAGTTCGTATTTATTTTATATCTATTGCAATTTATTTATGTAGCTATGTTAAGCATATTCTTAGTATTAGTTAATAGTAATCATCTTCTTCTTCATACCTTTAATCCCAGTTTAACTGGAGTCAGGTGTTAATTAATAGTCCTAATTTCTAATTTTTAAAAGCCCGTTGCACACCTCTCACTTCCTCTTTCTCTGTCCCTCTGTTTGTCTGCAATCTTTATTTTCGAGACGCTATCACACACTAGTGTGCGCCCCACGTATGTCTTATGATTCAAATACAAATTTTCACACCAGAAACGTTGAACCCATTTTATTTTCGTTTATTCCCTAGTAGTGTTTGCACTGTTTCATTTCAACTTTCATGTTCAATAATTTTTTTAGTTACATTTGTTTAGCTTTAACGTTTTTCACGACTGAATTACAGTTACTGACTTCATGAAGATAAATTGTGACAAAAGATTTTTAAGATCGTTAGTACTGCACGTGTTAGAGGCAACAATGGCTTGTGTGTTTATAAGGTAAAGGTATTTGCTTGAGAGATGTATTTTCGAGATTCTGAACTCCTAATATGCATGTTGTTCTTGAAGGGCACTTATTTACTCTTGGTTGACTAATGTTTTATTATGTATTGACGTTAAAAAGAATTAAAAAACGGCGAACAATATTTGACATTGTATTCGCAGGATATTTTTATTGCCTGTTACAGAACTGAAAAACTTGTATAAATTTACTTTTACGTTAAATATGACCTTCACATGATGCTGTATGTGTAGAATACCGAGATCCACCACAATGTGAACAGGAAAACCCTACTCCTTGTCGATGCATTGTGGAAGTGAAATTTAATCTTCCAAAAGTGAATATCTTCGTTAAGCAAAGGAAGGAGCCAGGCAAACAAATAGGTGCGGGAGTCGTGATCAGAAAGAAGAACAAACCGGTATAACGCTTTTTATCAGTTTTTCTAATTAATTGTCCTAGTTGCATATCTCTACTCTAAAACTGCACTTTTCTAAGTTGCAAACGTACACTGTCTCTGAGGATGCATCTTTATTAATTTTTTACTTTATGTTCATTATTAAAATATACTCTTGCTTATTTCAATGAACGCGCATACCTATTCATTACCTATCTTGATATAGTTCTTTAATTTCTCACGAAAATTTACCAAAGTTCACGTTTAGTTTCTGTTTATTTGTTGCATGTGCTGGAGTGGACGTATTTTTTTAAACTTTGCAGGGTCCGTTTTGATGTTTTTATTAAATAAAAAAATCTTGAAAGGTTTGATAGGCGATATTAGCCTCGTTTTGTGTCCGATCCATTGCAGTAGGTCTACTGCAATGAACCGTAAACTGCACTTGTCGTATGTGCCAATTGAGCAAAAACTGAGGGCGAAAACCGAACCACCTCATTAATCATATTATTCCTGTTAGTTTTATTATTAATTTTTAATTCATATTAGTTTTTGCTGTTACTATTATTTGCAATATGCTTAAGAGTGAGTAGATAAAGTTATCATGGTATCATAATCATCATCATCATCAGTTCCTTGCGTTCTGTACAGAACATAGATCAGAAACATTCCTTCATTCGTTTCAGTCATCAGCAATCTTCACAGTGCCTTCCCATGAAACGTTTAATGCTCTCAAATCCTTGAGATCTAATCCTTGTTTAATGCTCTCCAATCCTAATCCTTGTTATCATGGTATATTATTTAGTTAATTAATTCCTGTTAGTTGTATGCAATGCGCATAGACACTTATTGTGAGGATCAATTTTATTAATGAGTAATTTCTGAAATTTTCAATTTATGTTTTACTTTAGGAAAACATACTCGTCGAATAATATAATACTAAGTTAATAAGAATTCTAGTATTTACAATTTTTAAATATTAGTATATTTATGTGTATTTTACATTTTAGTATAGCATAATCCACAATTAATAGATACTAAAGTTACTAATAATAATAATAAGAATACTAGCATTAACTGTTTATTGCTATATTTTAGGACAGCATAATTGATTTGGTGCTTGGTCTCATATTGAAGAACGGTGCTCCGAAAGTGTTCGACGGGTAAGGCAGAGTAGACTTTACGCTAATATTTTCAAAACATTTAGATATTTAAATTAAAATTTTGGCGCTAGTATTCATTACCACTCAATTAACAACTATAATAGGTTTCAATATGACTCGACTATCAGTACAAAGCCCTTTTGTTCCCAAGTTACTTAATTGCAAGCATGTACTACAAAGCACTACCATCTAATATGATCATGAACGTAACAATAATATATTCGTTTACAGAGTTTACATATATTCACATGTATTACACATGTTTACAGAGTTTACATATATTCACATGTACTACACATGCTTACAGAGTTTACATATATTCACATGTATTACACATGCTTACAGAGTTTACATATATTCACATGTATTACACATGTTTACAGAGTTTACATATATTCACATGTACTACACATGCTTACAGAGTTTACATATATTCACATGTATTACACATGCTTACAGAGTTTACATATATTCACATGTATTACACATGTTTACAGAGTTTACATATATTCACATGTACTACACATGCTTACAGAGTTTACATATATTCACATGTATTACACATGTTACAGAGTTTACATATATTCACATGTATTACACATGTTTACAGAGTTTACATATATTCACATGTATTACACATGTTTACAGAGTTTACATGTATTTCATTTCAAACTGACAATCACATAAAGCTACATACAGTTACGGTAGAGATATAAGATATCAAATTATAGCAAAACACATAATATGAGGAATGAAATTTGAATGTTATAATAATTAATTACCCATTTCATCCGTTTTCTGTATCTGTAATATAGAAAATGTCCCGATTTTCATAATAAAGAGTAGAGAGCATACATTGTCGTTTGGTCTCTAAAAGATATCACTGCAGGCAACTGCAGTTAAAATGCATTAGCAATGACGTCATACCAAAGAGCTTCCTTCAAAACTGATCTCCAAAATTAAAAAAATAAGTACTATATTTTAAGAATTTTGCAGATTTAATATTTTATATATTCCAACTCCGATACTCAAACTTACCTTAACAATATTTGGTAGTCAATCAATCAATCAATCAATCAATCAATCAATCAATCAATCAATAAGAATTTAACGTTCGGTTCCTTGCCATAAGGCAATGTCAGGGACGTGGTCAATGTCAGGATATGCGTATATAGATATTTTTCACCTGATTATATTTCTAATGATATGCCATGAAATCTATAAAACTAAAATATTCCACGTTTTCTTAGGTGGCAATTATTAACCAGTCTGTACATCATTTTTGTTGAAATTTTATTTAATTTAAAAGGTCTACTTAAATTATCTTGGGGATTTTCTTATACAAATGCTGCTGTGACTTTTACAGGCATTGCAATCCAGTAGACAAGGTGCCGATACCGGACGACATCTCTAACATTGAGAACCCGTCCTGTGTGGATGAGGGAAATTTCACTGTTCTCAATGTCACGAAGGACTTGAACTCAACTGATCCGGAAGATTGCAGTCCTGCAAATGACTCCATTGAAATCGTCCCAATTCCTGACGGATTTCCTTGTGTAGATGATGTGCCAATAGCCATCGCCATTCCACCAAATGCCACAACTCTTCCTTGTCCGCCATTCGAGGAGCAGAGTAAGAATTAAATCTTACATTAATTAAATACATTAGTGATACAAATGTTAGTGATCTGAATCATATAATTTAGAAATTGCATAATATATTTCAAAATTAATTTAATTTATACAAAGAATTGGACTCAAACCGGCATATCTGATTTATGTCAGAGAAATTTGTTTTCAAACATTTCAATTTTGTATAATTTTCTGTTTGATTCAGCTGGAACTACGTTACCAAGTGGATCAACTGTGTCAGATGTCTCACCAGTGTCAGATGTCTCACCAGTGTCAGATGTCTCACCAGTGTCAGATGTCTCACCAGTGTCAGATGTCTCACCAGTGTCAGATGTCTCATCAGATGTCGTCTCACCAGTGTCAGATGTCTCACCAGTGTCAGATGTCTCACCAGTGTCAGATGTCTCACCAGTATCAGATGTCTCACCAGTGTCAGATGTCTCACCAGTGTCAGATGTCTCACCAGTGTCAGATGTCTCACCAGTATCAGACGTCTCACCAGTGTCAGATGTATCACCAGTGTCAGATGTCTCACCAGTGTCTAACAAATCGCCAGTGTCAGATTTATCACCTGTGTCTGGTGGATCAACAGTACCAGTATCTGAAGTGTCTCCTGCTTCTCCACCTCCACCAAATGAACAAGGTAAGTAGTTAAATAACACAACAACACAGAAGTGTTTGATTGACCTGAGAGAAATCTTAATTATTTATCATAAATTTTTGTCTAGCACAATTTATAATATTTATTGATTTTATTCAAAATATAGTGTATACTTTTTAGTGCATTCTGTCGCAGTGACTCTGTCAGTGATTTATGAGCTTGAATAAATCACTATCCATGCTTGGATGGCACCAATTGCTACTGGTTATATGTGTAAACTACGTGTGCGTATGCATGTATATATTAAGTGTACTTGGCTGCAAGGCTGTTTTCGGAGTGTTCTAAATGACCTACCTGACATCATCCTTGTATGAGGATGGATTTTAAACCTCTCTTATTACTATTATTAAACAACTAATGACATGTTCTTATATTTCTAGCCGTAATATTCATTATTTTACTAGTTCCTCATTAAATGCGTGACTTTATTAAAGGTCATGTGTATCTTTATGATATTCTGTAAATGTCGGTTAACGTGACCTCCATTTGATGCTATATATGTAGAATACCGAGATCCGCCACAATGTGAACAGGAAAACCCTACTCCATGTCGGTGCATTGTGGAAGTGAAATTTAAACTTCCCAAAGTGCAGATCTTCGTTAAGCAAAGGAAGGAGCCAGGCAAACAAATAGGTGCGGGAGTCGTGATCAGAAAGAAGAACAAACCGGTATGACGATTTTTATTAGAGATTTATTTCTAACGGACGAGTCTGTTTGTTCGCCGGATGTCATTTACCTCTTTTGTTTAATATGACGTGCTTTTCCTAATTTATTGACCTTCTTTTCAAAGCATCGTCATCTTCCTCTTCCCGTCAATCCCATATTTAGACAAGTTCGGGAAGGATTTACACCCTCACTCCTATGTACCTAATCATCAGTCCATTTTCTATTGTTCATGTCTCTATTACTCACCGCATCTCACATCAGTTGTGGTCTACCTCTTTCTAGCTTAACATCAAGCTCGTCCTGCTAAACTTTCTTTAACTACGGCCTCATCTGCCTTTGTCACATAACGCCCATACCATCTAAATCTCGATTTAGCCAACCTATATATAATCCCCTCAACTTTCAAATTCATCCTCACATAATCATATTCCATTTAATCCATCGTAGTTTTACCACACATTAGAAGCAAGATTCCTATTCCTGCCACATACCAACTCTGCAAATGTTCCCTGTTTAGTACCCGACACTCCAAACCATTCATCACTACTGGCCATATCCCGGAATTACAAGAATTTCCTTTATGTCTTATTAGAATTCTCCTCCCCCGCCATAAGGCTCTTTTTCCTAATTCACCCTCAGACTTTTACTTTTCAATGCCATTCTCAAATCTTCTAACATCTCACTCTCTCTGCTGTATCTCCTACTATCACCAAATCACCTGCAAATGGCAAGCAGCGCGGAGCTTCGTAATGTCTCGCTTGAGCATCTCATCCATTGTCAGAATAAACAATTATAGACTTAGGGCTGATCCTTAATAAACCCCGATCTTCACCCGAAAGCTTTCCCTGTGTCCACTCACTCTCCACTCTCACAGTAGTCTTCTCGATGTTGTATATATCTTTAAATTAGCTCAGGGCACCTCCTGTTTACTTTTCTCTTCCTCAGAAATTCGATCCAACACCGATTCTCTCGCACCCTATCATTGGCCATGTCTAGGTCAACAAATACCATTTGAATCTTCCTTCTTCATTAACTTTTCGTCATTTGCCTAAACAAAAAGATCGGCTCTGTTGCCGACCTTCCGAACATAAACCAAATTGGTTGCCCTCAATGCTTGTTACACCTCTCAAACTACTCTAAACCACACTCTCTCATACCTACATTGTATGACTCAACAGCTAGTACATCTATAATTCTTACACTCTTGAATGCCCCTTTCCCCTTATACAGATGTACTACACAACTCAACCTCCATTCTTAAGACCCCATATGTTAATATGAAAAGTTAAATTCCAAAATATTATTCTCAATAAACGAAAGTAATGCAGCAGAAATGAAATGTGTGCAATGACTAACTCAACACATTTTTAAATATCACAACTTTATCTTGACATCTGCAAAAACATTAACTACTTTTCAGTTATGCCCATAATTTGTTTCTTTATTTTACAGGATAGTATCATTGATTTGGTAGTCGGCATCATAAAGAAGAGCGGAGTTCCGAATATTTTTGACGGGTAAGCTAAGAACAATTCTATTCCTTTTCTCAACATTTCCTCAGTATCTGTATCCTCTAAACCTCTCAAGAAAGTTTAGAAATATTTGCAAATTGTACTGTAGGGTTTTTCTGTACCTTGTCATTGTATAGAGAATGCAGGAGGTGCTAGTGGGTTTAGCGTGCTTGGTTTAAAGTGCATGGTTTAGCGCGCTTGATTTAGTCTGCTTGGTTTAGTGTGCTTGGTGTGGCGTGTTTGGTTTAGCGTTCATGGTTTAGAGTCGGGCTTCTGACCGTAACGTTAAGCCCATATCAGGCAAAAACTTTTCATAATTTCGCGCTATCTGCAATCTATGAAAATGCATTGAATATTGACAACCATGGAAAGGAAGAAGGAAACAGCGAAAACACAAACACACACACGCACTCACTAATACACACACCCATATATCTCTCTCTCTGTCTCTCTCTCTCTCTCTCTCTCTCTATCTCTCTCTCTCTCTCTTTCTCTCTCTCTCTCTATATATATATATATATAAATATATATATATATATATACATGTATGTGTGTGCGTGTGTATGTGTATGTGTATGCGCGTTGGATGTGTCTGGGGGAAAATTTGCTAATGTTTTAAAGTACTATTATCTAGATGTTTCCACGAAAAGATGTGTATACGTATATTAATTTATTTCGCGTATCTGAATTTGAATTTAGAGTAAAGTTCTTTTCTTTAAGGTTTCCATAATATGGCCCATCACAGGGAAGTGGAAACTAAAAATTAATAAACTCCAGTTTTGTGTTTCTACAAATGAACTCCGAAAGTGTGTTGTTATTGCAGGCATTGCAATCCAGTAGACAAGGTGCCTATACCAGACGACATCTCTAACATTGAGAACCCGTCCTGTGTGGATGAGGGAAATTTCACTGTTCTCAATGTCACGAAGGACTTGAACTCAACTGATCCGGAAGATTGCAGTCCTGCAAATGACTCCATTGAAATCGTCCCAATTCCTGACGGATTTCCTTGTGTAGATGATGTGCCAATAGCCATCGCCATTCCACCAAATGCCACAACTCTTCCTTGTCCGCCATTCGAGGAGCAGAGTAAGAATTAAATCTTACATTAATTAAATACATTAGTGATACAAATGTTAGTGATCTGAATCATATAATTTAGAAATTGCATAATATATTTCAAAATTAATTTAATTTATACAAAGAATTGGACTCAAACCGGCATATCTGATTTATGTCAGAGAAATTTGTTTTCAAACATTTCAATTTTGTATAATTTTCTGTTTGATTCAGCTGGAACTACGTTACCAAGTGGATCAACTGTGTCAGATGTCTCACCAGTGTCAGATGTCTCACCAGTGTCAGATGTCTCACCCGTTTCAGACGTCTCACCAGTGTCAGATGTCTCACCAGTGTCAGATGTCTCACCAGTGTCAGATGTCTCACCAGTGTCAGATGTCTCACCAGTGTCTCACCAGTGTCAGATGTATCACCAGTGTCAGATGTCTCACCAGTGTCTAACAAATCGCCAGTGTCAGATTTATCACCTGTGTCTGGTGGATCAACAGTACCAGTATCTGAAGTGTCTCCTGCTTCTCCACCTCCACCAAATGAACAAGGTAAGTAGTTAAATAACACAACAACACAGAAGTGTTTGATTGACCTGAGAGAAATCTTAATTATTTATCATAAATTTTTGTCTAGCACAATTTATAATATTTATTGATTTTATTCAAAATATAGTGTATACTTTTTAGTGCATTCTGTCGCAGTGACTCTGTCAGTGATTTATGAGCTTGAATAAATCACTATCCATGCTTGGATGGCACCAATTGCTACTGGTTATATGTGTAAACTACGTGTGCGTATGCATGTATATATTAAGTGTACTTGGCTGCAAGGCTGTTTTCGGAGTGTTCTAAATGACCTACCTGACATCATCCTTGTATGAGGATGGATTTTAAACCTCTCTTATTACTATTATTAAACAACTAATGACATGTTCTTATATTTCTAGCCGTAATATTCATTATTTTACTAGTTCCTCATTAAATGCGTGACTTTATTAAAGGTCATGTGTATCTTTATGATATTCTGTAAATGTCGGTTAACGTGACCTCCATTTGATGCTATATATGTAGAATACCGAGATCCGCCACAATGTGAACAGGAAAACCCTACTCCATGTCGGTGCATTGTGGAAGTGAAATTTAAACTTCCCAAAGTGCAGATCTTCGTTAAGCAAAGGAAGGAGCCAGGCAAACAAATAGGTGCGGGAGTCGTGATCAGAAAGAAGAACAAACCGGTATGACGATTTTTATTAGAGATTTATTTCTAACGGACGAGTCTGTTTGTTCGCCGGATGTCATTTACCTCTTTTGTTTAATATGACGTGCTTTTCCTAATTTATTGACCTTCTTTTCAAAGCATCGTCATCTTCCTCTTCCCGTCAATCCCATATTTAGACAAGTTCGGGAAGGATTTACACCCTCACTCCTATGTACCTAATCATCAGTCCATTTTCTATTGTTCATGTCTCTATTACTCACCGCATCTCACATCAGTTGTGGTCTACCTCTTTCTAGCTTAACATCAAGCTCGTCCTGCTAAACTTTCTTTAACTACGGCCTCATCTGCCTTTGTCACATAACGCCCATACCATCTAAATCTCGATTTAGCCAACCTATATATAATCCCCTCAACTTTCAAATTCATCCTCACATAATCATATTCCATTTAATCCATCGTAGTTTTACCACACATTAGAAGCAAGATTCCTATTCCTGCCACATACCAACTCTGCAAATGTTCCCTGTTTAGTACCCGACACTCCAAACCATTCATCACTACTGGCCATATCCCGGAATTACAAGAATTTCCTTTATGTCTTATTAGAATTCTCCTCCCCCGCCATAAGGCTCTTTTTCCTAATTCACCCTCAGACTTTTACTTTTCAATGCCATTCTCAAATCTTCTAACATCTCACTCTCTCTGCTGTATCTCCTACTATCACCAAATCACCTGCAAATGGCAAGCAGCGCGGAGCTTCGTAATGTCTCGCTTGAGCATCTCATCCATTGTCAGAATAAACAATTATAGACTTAGGGCTGATCCTTAATAAACCCCGATCTTCACCCGAAAGCTTTCCCTGTGTCCACTCACTCTCCACTCTCACAGTAGTCTTCTCGATGTTGTATATATCTTTAAATTAGCTCAGGGCACCTCCTGTTTACTTTTCTCTTCCTCAGAAATTCGATCCAACACCGATTCTCTCGCACCCTATCATTGGCCATGTCTAGGTCAACAAATACCATTTGAATCTTCCTTCTTCATTAACTTTTCGTCATTTGCCTAAACAAAAAGATCGGCTCTGTTGCCGACCTTCCGAACATAAACCAAATTGGTTGCCCTCAATGCTTGTTACACCTCTCAAACTACTCTAAACCACACTCTCTCATACCTACATTGTATGACTCAACAGCTAGTACATCTATAATTCTTACACTCTTGAATGCCCCTTTCCCCTTATACAGATGTACTACACAACTCAACCTCCATTCTTAAGACCCCATATGTTAATATGAAAAGTTAAATTCCAAAATATTATTCTCAATAAACGAAAGTAATGCAGCAGAAATGAAATGTGTGCAATGACTAACTCAACACATTTTTAAATATCACAACTTTATCTTGACATCTGCAAAAACATTAACTACTTTTCAGTTATGCCCATAATTTGTTTCTTTATTTTACAGGATAGTATCATTGATTTGGTAGTCGGCATCATAAAGAAGAGCGGAGTTCCGAATATTTTTGACGGGTAAGCTAAGAACAATTCTATTCCTTTTCTCAACATTTCCTCAGTATCTGTATCCTCTAAACCTCTCAAGAAAGTTTAGAAATATTTGCAAATTGTACTGTAGGGTTTTTCTGTACCTTGTCATTGTATAGAGAATGCAGGAGGTGCTAGTGGGTTTAGCGTGCTTGGTTTAAAGTGCATGGTTTAGCGCGCTTGATTTAGTCTGCTTGGTTTAGTGTGCTTGGTGTGGCGTGTTTGGTTTAGCGTTCATGGTTTAGAGTCGGGCTTCTGACCGTAACGTTAAGCCCATATCAGGCAAAAACTTTTCATAATTTCGCGCTATCTGCAATCTATGAAAATGCATTGAATATTGACAACCATGGAAAGGAAGAAGGAAACAGCGAAAACACAAACACACACACGCACTCACTAATACACACATCCATATATCTCTCTCTCTGTCTCTCTCTCTCTCTCTCTCTCTCTATCTCTCTCTCTCTCTCTTTCTCTCTCTCTCTCTATATATATATATATATAAATATATATATATATATATACATGTATGTGTGTGCGTGTGTATGTGTATGTGTATGCGCGTTGGATGTGTCTGGGGGAAAATTTGCTAATGTTTTAAAGTACTATTATCTAGATGTTTCCACGAAAAGATGTGTATACGTATATTAATTTATTTCGCGTATCTGAATTTGAATTTAGAGTAAAGTTCTTTTCTTTAAGGTTTCCATAATATGGCCCATCACAGGGAAGTGGAAACTAAAAATTAATAAACTCCAGTTTTGTGTTTCTACAAATGAACTCCGAAAGTGTGTTGTTATTGCAGGCATTGCAATCCAGTAGACAAGGTGCCTATACCAGACGACATCTCTAACATTGAGAACCCGTCCTGTGTGGATGAGGGAAATTTCACTGTTCTCAATGTCACGAAGGACTTGAACTCAACTGATCCGGAAGATTGCAGTCCTGCAAATGACTCCATTGAAATCGTCCCAATTCCTGACGGATTTCCTTGTGTAGATGATGTGCCAATAGCCATCGCCATTCCACCAAATGCCACAACTCTTCCTTGTCCGCCATTCGAGGAGCAGAGTAAGAATTAAATCTTACATTAATTAAATACATTAGTGATACAAATGTTAGTGATCTGAATCATATAATTTAGAAATTGCATAATATATTTCAAAATTAATTTAATTTATACAAAGAATTGGACTCAAACCGGCATATCTGATTTATGTCAGAGAAATTTGTTTTCAAACATTTCAATTTTGTATAATTTTCTGTTTGATTCAGCTGGAACTACGTTACCAAGTGGATCAACTGTGTCAGATGTCTCACCAGTGTCAGATGTCTCACCAGTGTCAGATGTCTCACCAGACGTCTCACCAGTGTCAGATGTCTCACCAGTGTCAGATGTCTCACCAGTGTCAGATGTCTCACCAGTGTCAGATGTCTCACCAGTGTCAGATGTCTCATCAGTATCAGACGTCTCACCAGTGTCAGATGTCTCACCCGTATCAGACGTCTCACCAGTGTCAGATGTCTCACCAGTGTCAGATGTCTCACCAGTGTCAGATGTCTCACCAGTGTCAGATGTCTCACAGTATCAGACGTCTCACCAGTGTCAGATGTCTCACCCGTATCAGACGTCTCACCAGTGTCAGATGTCTCACCAGTGTCAGATGTCTCACCAGTGTCAGATGTATCACCAGTGTCAGACGTCTCACCAGTATCAGATGTCTCTCCAGTATCTGACAGGTCACCAGTGTCAGATTTATCACCTGTGTCTGGGGGATCAACGGTACCAGTTTCTGAAGTGTCTCCTGCCTCTCCACCTCCACCAAATGAACAAGGTAAGTAGTTAAATAACACAACAACACAGATATGATATAAAACGATTGTGAAATCTACCTAATTTAGCCTAAACAGTTGATTAGCATTCTTTATAATATAATCTACTGGTTTTCAACAAAATATATTGTACTTTTAAATGCTTCCTAATGCAGTGAGTCCGTCTGTATTTTATATGTTTCACTGATTAACTCTACAATTGAACATTCAACTTATAAGGGATGAACCATTTGACAGAGTTGTATTATGCTTGGTAATTTGGCGTATTTGGTACACAATCATGACTACGGATTGGGTTTTTGTAACTGTGTCTGCATGTATATAAATTTTGGAGACCTTGTTTATACAGTAAATAAGTAGTTACTTTGTTTTATGTTACAAACCTTTTTATTCCCGTTCATTACGTCATGATCTTAAGGATTACGTGTATTCTTGATTTAATGTTTTGAATCTTTAAATGTAAGTTAAAAATCTACTGTATATTATGTGTTTAGAATATCGAGATCCACCACAATGTGAACAGGAAAACCCTGCTCCATGTCGGTGCATTGTGGAAGTGAAATTTAAGCTTCCGAAAGTGCAGATCTTCGTTAAGCAAAGGAAGG